>OY288248.1:13184411-13483467 GCA_958450325.1 Agrostemma githago | reverse complement strand
GCCTAAAGTCATGTGGCATGCAGCAATTCATGCCAGGATTCTCCCCACATGACGGGACCGTTCGAGCACAAACATAAATGGAAAACAATTCCTCAAAGAATGCGAAAGAAGCTGCACACAATTAGAGTGAATAAAAGAATGTGAACTGGCATTCAAGAAATGAACAGCAAGCAACGGCAACGAACAGAGAGGAAATCAAAGAGGACGGAAAAAGTGGAAGAGGAATGTCAGGAGGCCAGCAACAGAACGCAAGCCCAAAAAATCCGATTCTCAGAATCCTCAGTATCGAAGAAAAGGAATGGTAGGAAGCCAACAACAGAGGCGAAGATATGAACGACTGAAGTCAAAAATAAGAATTGGCAACGGAACAGCAGAAAACAACGAATTTCTGGGAACCCGAACACAGAATTCAGCAAACACAGTCGCGACCGGAAGCGAACAGGCGAAATCAGCTGACCTGCACAAGCGTCTGTGCAGACGACGACAAAGTTACCAACAGAAATCAGGAGTCGAAAACAGAAAATGATAGGCAATCAAACCGAAATCAAGGACCCAAAAACGAAAAGCAGAGTGAAAAGAAACGAAAATCAGGAGTCCAAATCGAAAAAAGAAGGAAGCAATATCATGAACCAAATACTGAAAACCAAAGTAAAGAAAAGGAAAACAAAAATGAAATGCAATAAAACTAAAATGAAGACCCCAAAAACGAGAACCAAAGTAAATCTAAAACGAAATTCAAGACTCAGAGACAATCAGAAACCCTGAAAAAACAATAAACAAATCAAATACGACCTGGATCATCCCAAACACAAAAAAAACCAAACTGTGAGATCGATCGGCCCACCTGAAACGAGAGGAGAAACCTTAAAATCCCACCATCAACACCAAAAAACTGATCAATGGCCAGCACAGAAAAACCCAAAAATCAGAAACCCTGAACAAAAGCAAACAAATCAAATAATACCTGGATCATCCCAAACCCAAAAAAAATAAAACTCCGCGATCGAGAAGCGCACCTGAAACGAAAGGAAAAAAGAGGAACGGCTGGAACCAAAACCGAAAATCAAAGTAAAGAAAATGAAACCGAAAATGAAAGGCAATAAAACGAAAACCAAGAGCCCAAAACCGAGAATCAAAGTGCATCTAGAACAAAAAGCAGGATGCAAAAACAATCAGAAACCCCGAAAAAACAGTAAGCAATCAAATAGTACCTGGATCATCACAAACAGAAAAAAAAAACCCAAACTTTGTGGTCGATCAGCTCACCTGAAACGAGAGGAGAAACCACAAAATCCCACAATAAAAAAAATGATCAATGGGCAGCACAGAAAAACCCAACAATCAGAAACCCTAAACAAAATCAAACAAACCAAATAATACCTGGATCATCCCAAACCCAAAAAAATGCAAACTCTGCGATCTAGAAGCGCACTCTGAAACGAATGGAAAAACGAGGAGCGTCAATAAGAAAACAAAACGCAATAGCAACATCAAAAAAAAGGGAAGATTAAATGGGAGACAGGCAAGCGACGACGAAGAACAGAGAGGAAAGCAAAGAGGAGAAATAAAGGGGAAGAGACCGAAGAAATGGAGGATGAGAGTGGCGGAAGAAGAGGAAGGAGAAAGGCACACTATTTATACCTTTTTTTTAGGGTTTACTGTAGTTACTGTAGCTAAGCTACACTAACTCCAGTTTCTCTCTTTTTAAAGGGTAGAGGATTCAGACGGTTCGGACCAGATCTTGTCCCTATATATATGTGTGTGTGTATATATATATATATATATATATATATATATATATATATATATATATATATATATATATATATAGAGGTAGGTTCAAATAAGGTCAATTATTTTTTTAAGTCTATATTAAAGTTACTCTGATTGTGTGCAGCTTCTTTCGCATTCTTTGAGGAATTGTTTTCCATTTATGTTTGTGCTCGAACGGTCCCGTCATGTGGGGAGAATCCTGGCATGAATTGCTGCATGCCACATGACTTTAGGCCGCCTGTTAGTGCTACTTGTCCGGCTGAAGAAGCTGGATCACTTAGGGCGGCGTACGATACTCTGCAGCCTTCTGTCATGGCCTTCCAGATTCGCACGTTCTGCTTCTCCTTCGCACTTTCCTCCCCACCACTTTTCCACTACATTTTGATGAATGGCTCGTTAATCCTCCTCTGTGCTTCTCTGTCTATTCTTCATCTTCTCTTTGATTTTTTGTGTTCTTTTTACTAATGTGTCTTTCTCGGCATCAGGTATTATTTGATTTGTTTACTATTTTTTCGGGGTTTCTGATTGTTTTGGAGTCCTGAATTTCGTTTTAAAATCACTTTGATTCTCGGTTTTAGGGTCTTGGTTTTCGTTTTATTGCCTTTCATTTTCGGTTTAATTTTCATTACTTTGAGTTTCGGTTTTGGTACCTGCCGTTCCTCTTTTTCCCTTTCGTTTCAGGTGCGATTCTCGATCGCAGAGTTTGCTTTTTTTTGGGTTTGGGATGATCCAGGTATTATTTGTTTTGTTTGATTTTGTTTATGGTTTTTGATTGTTGGGTTTCCCTGTGTTGCCCATTGATCGCTTTTTTTTTTATTGTGGGATTTTATGGTTTATCATCTCGTTTCAGGTGACCCGATCGACCACAAAGTTTGGGTTTTTTTTGTGTTTGTGATGATCCAGGTATTATTTGATTTGCTTACTGTTTTTGCGGGGTTTCTGATTGTCTTTGAGTCCTGATTTTCGTTCTAAATGCACTTTGATTCTCGGTTTTGGGGTCTTGGTTTTCGTTTTATTGGCTTTCATTTTCGGTTTAATGTTCTTTACTTTGATTTTCGGTTTTAGTTCCTGTCGAGTCCTCTCTTTTCCTTTCGTTTCAGGTGCGCTTCTCGATCGCAGAGTTTTATTTTTTTTGGGATTGGGATGATCTAGGTATTATTTGATTTGTTTGCTTTTGTTTAGGGTTCCTAATTTTTGGGTTTTCCTATGCTGCTCATTGGTCAGTTTTTGGTTTTGACGGTGGGATTTTGTGGTTTCTCCTCTCGTTTCAGGTGAGCCGATCGATCGCAAAGTTTGGTTTTTTTTGTGTTTGGGATGATCCAGGTCGTATTTGATTTGTTTATTGTTTTTTCGGGGTTTCTGATTGTCTCTGAGTCCTGAATTTCGTTTTAGATTTACTTTGATTCTCGTTTTTGGGGTCTTAATTTTGTTTTACTGCATTTCATTTTTGTTTTTCTTTTCTTTACTTTGATTTTCGGTATTTGGTTCCTGATATTGCTTCCTTCTTTTTTCGATTTGGACTCCTGATTTTCGTTTCTTTTTTACTCTGCTTTTCGTTTTTGGGTCCTTGATTTCTGTTTGAATGCCTATCATTTTCGTTTTTGGACTCCTAATTTCTATTTGTAACTTTGTCGTCGTCTGCACAGACGCTTGTGCAGGTCAACTGATTTCGCCTGTTCGCTTCCGGTCGTGAACGTGTTTGCTGAATTCTGTTTTCGGGTCCCCAGAATTTCGTTGTTTTCTGCAGTTCTGCTGCCAATTCCTACTTTTGACTTCAGACGTTCATATCTTCGCCTCTGTGGTTGGCTTCCTGCCATTCCTTTTTTTCGATACTAAGGATTATGAGAATCGGGTTTTTTGGGCTTGCGTACTGTTGCTGGCCTCCTGACATTCCTCCTCTCCTTTTTCCTCCTCTTTGCTTTCCTCTCTGTTCGTTGCCGTTGCTTGCTGTTCATTTCTTGACTGCCAGTTCACATTCTTTTATTCACTCTGATTGTGTGCATCTTCTTTCGCATTCTTTGAGGAATTGTTTTCCATTTACGTTTGTGCTCGGATGGTCCCGTCATGTGGGGAGATTTCTGACACGAATTGCTGCATGCCACATGAACTTCAGGCCGCCTGTTAGTGATACTCGTCCGGCTGAAGAAGCTGGATCACATTGGGCGGCGTACGATACTCTGCAGCCTTCTGTCCAGGCCTTTCAGATTCACACGTTCTGCTTCTCCTTCGCACTTTCCTCCCCACCACTTTTTCCCTACATTTTGATGAATGGCTCGCTAATCCTCCTCTGTGCTTCTCTGTCTATTCTTCATCTTCTCTTTGGTTTTTTGTGTTCTTTTTGCTAATGTGTCTTTCTCGGCATCAATTTAGGTAGCGGGATTCCTTCAAATAGATTGCTCGACTAAGGTAAATTTTGGTGTGCATTCATTAGCATCCATCCTCGCTTCGTTTAATTTTGCGATTGTCATTTACGGAAGGTTATGTTGTAAGACATGAGTTCTGTTTAATTTACGCGAATTTTATTTGACTTTTTGCAGCCTTCAGCGCATTAGCATCGTCCCAAAACTGTTCCCTCATTTTCCACCCTGAATTAGGTTGTTTCCTGTTGTTCTTTTGCAGTCAGGGTTTCCGTATATGTTTAACAAATGTCTTGAACGACAAAGTACTTGCTCCATCATTTTGCGCTCCATTCTTAGTGGCTATGGTGTGTGTTTCTATTACTTTTGAGTCATTTGATGCTTCTTTTTCCTTTCAGTTGACCTTACTGATGTGTCAGATTTTGGTGCGGTTTCAGGTGTGCTACGATCATGCGCATGAGGTGCATGGTTTTCGTGTTGCTATACAGTCCAGGTTAAATTTCAATTCTTTTGGTAGCTCGTTTTTTAAATTTCACTTATCACCCCTGGGCCGGCTTCGTGAATCTTGGTCACTTAAATGTTCAGGTTGAAAGGGAACAACGGGGGACGGAGACGCCAGTCCCGCTAGAATCAGTACACTCCGTCCGTCCGACTACCGGGCCCGCACTTAACTACGGGAAAGCAAGAAGTCTAAACACAGAAGCCTTATTTCACGAGGAGCGGCCGCCGCATGTGTCCAAAGACTTGCCGCCGCACACACCTACAACTGCGTACGCGCAGGACTGCGCATTAGCTCGGGCCTAGAGAGGTGGATGCAGGATACAACAATCAGAAGAGGGACGCAGCATCTATGCCCGTGCTTGACAGTTCCGCACCCCAGATTAGAAGAACAAATCTTTTCTGAATCCATCAGCCCCTACAGCCTGACAGATTGACAAGTACTTAACAAATGCCCTTTGAGGCTGACCTTGTGCATAGGTAGGTCTGTTAGGGCCCTTTATGTGGGAATCTGCCTTATTGTCCACGGATTTTGCATTTTGGCTTGGACTCATTTCGGTTAGGCCCCTTTCACGCTTATGTTATGTCGAGGCGGGTACGGCTTGAGTTGGGTCAATAACATGTCAGGTGAGATCTCGGGTCATAGATTTATTGTGTTCGACAATAACTACTTTTTTTGGTTGTTCTTATATATTCAAGCTGTAAGTCATAGTCTGTGAGACCATTAATAGATAAAGAATAAATGACGAAAGATCTAGAAAGTTGGAGTTTTTGTAAAAAGAAGAAGTATTTATTAATAAGGTCAATCAGTTCGTGTGCAATTGCCTCAGTTATATTATGTTGCAGGTATCCTTCAGTCATTTTAATTTTGGCGCAACTTCGGTGGGAGTCGAACTGATTTGGGTTTCAGAAACTGGTCCATGTTACTCTTGTCGAGTGTGCGACCGTTTTCAAACCCGACTTTTTTCGCCCGCTTTTCATTTCGGTTTGTTTTCGCGTTTTATTTTTTCCTGGCTTCATACGCGGTCGCGTGCTACGTTGAACACCGCGCTATAGACCACACGTCAGCATGCTCGCACCGGTGCGAAGCTGTAGGTCGGCGCCGCAGCACAGACCAGCCGTCGCTAGCCTACAAGAGCGTTCCTACTCCAAACCGCGTTCGCCCGGCACCCCGCAGTACAGACGACTTCGGTTTTCATGCTCGCCCACCGTGTTATAGGTTACGCAGGAAATCCAAATCATAGCCCACAAACTCCCAAACCCATCACATATAGGCGGGTGGTGTAGGTATGTGTAGAGGTAATGATGGCATTATTGCATTAAATGCAGTGAACAATGATGCATTGAAAAAAGGCGCCACTTTCCCCCAACCCTTTGTAAGGTAGACTAGGAAATTTGTGAGGGGCAGATTGTGAATGTCTCAGATTTACCGTACCCGAGTTAAACGGATGGACGTAATCCCGAAATTTGTGCATGATGGATGGATGACGGATGATGTTAAATCCACTGGTCATCTACCCGTCACCCGATATTATTTGTGTCTTGCTAAAAAATAGACGCATTTATACTAGGATAGCTGATACGGAGTACGAAGTAATAATTGTTATTGTTTTTTATAATATCAAAATAATGATTAGGGAACAAGATTTATTAAGAACTATTATTATACTACGAGTTGACCTTATATTTTTTGTATGCTTAATTATAATTAAATACTTTCTCGAGCTTTAGAGATAATTTAGTCGTGATTCATTTATCACTCGAACCATCCGTTCCCCCTGCGATTTATGGATGGATGGATGACGGATGATGTGATGGATGGTTGCGGGTGAGTCTGCACCCGACCCGAGACCGATCAATTGACATCCCTACTCTTACCCGTGGCCAGTCCACCCGATGGACACATATTTGCGGTTACCGTGTCGTGCCGCGAAACGCGCGACTATACCCTCCGCTGCGCGAAGGCGCTTCGGCCCCGTTCGAGCCCACCAACATGTTAACTAGCGTACGCCGCTTCGGCTGACGCCGCACACCGCAAATCTTGTAACGACAAACACCATCGGCCCCTAAGGCAAAAGAAAACCAAGACGTGTAAACGAGGTAAAAAAAACCCGAAGACGGCCCATAAGTTTCTTTGTGCCTCAGCCCACTCGGTTCTCTCGGCCCAGCCCCCAGCTACTTTCTCGCGTAAAGAGTACTCAACCCCCGAGACACCGACCCACGTCGCCCCAGAGTCAAATGAAGAACGAGAACCCGGCCCCGGAAACCGGGCTCCCTCCAATTGCCAGCGCCCTCCACAAATGCACGCACACACCGTAAACAGAATATGAAAAGTCACTGCCACTTATTACTCCTTGCTGTGCCTTTTCATGGGATGAAATCAGCCTATCTCACATCTGCCCATGATACCAGTTACCTGGCCCTCTTAGCCACTAAACTTCCCTCACAAACTCCTCTTCCCCGAAATCTCCTCGGTGATCAGCGTAGGAAGAAGAGAGTGCCAGGCCTCTGAGATGTCTTCGCTACCGACGGAGAGAGAGAGTGTAAGTCTTCTGCCGCTTTGGCGCCTTCTGTTGTGCCGAGTAAATCCTGCACTTGCTCGCTTGTCTTGCTTGCCATGCATGCCGTTTAGATTTACTGTTATAAGTTGCTTTTCCTTTTTGTTGACTCCTTGTTTTCGGTATTTGTTGACTTAGCTGCTCTGTTTTCTCAACGCCCCTTATGAGTTTGTCTTGATGGATTCATGGAGACTTACCCACCTTGAGCTGGGATCATTGCTGCATTTTTTTTTGCCGGCAGAGAGTTGCATTTCTGTGCTGTCCTTCCTTATGTTGACCCTCACTGATTTACTCAGTCGTAGCTCTACAAACGCTCTGCAATAAAAAATTAGGTAGGGATTATGTGATTGGGCTGTCACTGGTGAATGTTTGTCGCCTCTGACTCAAGTGCGGTAAATTATGATCGGTTGTTTATTTCCTTTTTTGTTTGTGGCAAATTCAGGTGATCCTAGAAACAGTTGTTGCTCTTTAGGAGCAGGTATGTTTACCAGTTTCCGATTACTTTAGTATGTTGTCACATGAAACCTGCACTTTCCTAGCAAAAATGTGGAGACGACATAGTGTGGCCTTGGAGGTCCACCATGATTTTTTTTTTCTGATGTTCGATAGTCACACGTCCATGACAGAGGAACCCTAACTCTATCCTTTCTTTTTGGCCTCGTGTCCCCCTTTGTGGTTATATCTACGCCATTTTTTAGTTTCGTGCGTAGTGTTGATGTCCCGTGTTCGTCGTATATTGTGCCCCACTCTAGCCTCTGCCATTTGCTTGCCTAACTTCGAACTTCTTCATACGCCATGACAGGATTGCTCCAAGACTTGGTCTCCAATTTTTTCCTATCGTCAGAAGGTGGCAGCAACAGCAGCTCTGGTGTCACAGAAACAAAGTGAGTCTAGATCTGTTCTCTTTGAATTTTTGGGGTTTTGGTTTGCTATTCAAAGTGTCTCTTGGTGCTTTCTCTGATTTTTTTGGTCCTTTTGTGTCTGTGTTGTCTTCTTGCTCTTTATTTGCACTTTTTTGTGATATGTTCATTGATTTATTTGCTTGCCCTTTCAAAAAAAATGGTGGCCATGAACGGGGTTTTCGGATCAGTTAAGTAAATGTAGAATGTGTCTAGCCCTCTACCCTCTGGCTCGATGTAAGTTGTTGAAGCATGAAAGTAAACCGTGTCATTTGATAAACAGTAGTGCAGATTGGTGCATCATGTATGTCATCATCTTTCTTCAGCTCCTCTGCTGTAGGAAATGCGTTTAGGCTTTGTTGAGGTCTCGTGTCGCCAGACCCGAAGGGAACCTGGTTGACCTGGTGCACGGTGCACTGTAGGTGCTATAAGTTCCTTCCCCCCTGCCTTGGTCTTCCTGTGTCAATGTTTCTTTGGCATCTTGCTGCGTTTGGTTTCCGGATCCATGGGTACTCGCTTATCTTAACATCGTTTAGGGCCTGTGTTGTCTGGGGCTACCTTCCCCATGTTGCTGTTAGTAGTCTTTCATATGCATACACGCGAACTAGTGAATTTGTGCGACTAGCGCTTCCCACTAACATCTCAGGCAGATAGCTGCTTCCCCTGGTGTGCAGCCGCCTGTCGTTACTGCCACTGTACTGACAGTAACTTTGCGTACCTCGCATCTGAGTGCGCGCTGTCATCGATGCGAGCTGTTACTGATCATTTTTATTCACACTGAACAATGTTCTGCAGGTATCTGGAATCTACTATGGTGAAGTACTTCTGCAGGGGCTGGGTGACAAACAAATTAGCCGAGGACAAGGCGGCGGGTTTAGCAGACATCAGGGGAAAGAAGACTGAGCGTCTGGCGTTCATTTACAACCACCAGCATGAAGTAACTGTCTGCGGTACGTCTTCCTCTGCAGCTGCTACTGTCCTTTGGGGCGAGGACTGTATGGACCACATCTTCAACAAGCTCCAGAGGTCCAGTAGAGCTGCCATGGCGGTGGTCTGCAAGAGGTGGTCGCAGCTGTTTCTCTTGCGCCCGGACACTCCTGGGTGGCGAGAAGATTACCGCCGCACTCTCAGGCGGAAGTGCAAAAGTGGCGTGTCGACCATCACTAGGGATGGTGCCGTGGTCTCGCGCAGGTGTAGGTGCTACCTGACTGACAACATGATAGCCAGAAGAGTGCAGCACAAGCTCCAGGCTACGGGTACAAACACTCCACACTTGGAGATCACTGACAGCACCCCTCCTGAAAACGGCGACGACTATTTGGGGACCTTCCGCAAGGTGCGTTTGACAGAGCTTCAGAAATAGCTCTCGCGTTGTTTGGCACAGGAGATATTGTAGTAATTGATTAGCTCACTTTTATATGCTAACGTAGTTAGGTGTAGTGTCAACAATGTAGGCGGCCCTTTTTTGGAACTGCCTGTGGTTAGCCACAGTGGGTATTTTATCGCTGTGCACAGAACAGCGTGTTCGCATGGTATTGTCAGTCTTTCGTGTTATATGTCAGACTTCGTATGAACCCTGTGCGCCGTCTGGGGATGCGCTGCAGCATCCTCTTCTACCGCGGCTGTGCGCACACCCCGCAAGGGCCTTCTCGTTACCGCAGCATGCGCTCGGCTGTCCCCACCAGCGGAAGAGTGCCGCATCAAAGTCCAGCGGCGCTACAGGTTTACCACACACACCTCTGTGAGTACCCCGTGCGCAGCTAACTGATCAAACTGACGCATGTCACTCAGCTCTTTCCCCCATGCAACGGCGAGAAGAGTCCATTAGTCTCGGCAAAGAACTCCACACCCGGTTCTAGATTTAGTGCCGCTGCTGGCGCTCTAACAGACACCGTCTTAGTTGTAGGGTGATGCGTGTCGTCGTAGTGGCTAGTATCACAGGGAATGGTTAACCCACCCTAATTGCAACTGCTTAACCCTAATTATCCGTACCAAGGGCGCTGGGCTCAACACACAGACCATTTGGCGCGGGGCCCTTCTGTCACTGTTACAGCAGGAAAGTACTGTGCCACAGAACTGTTCATCCAGGCTGTCATGAATAGTTGCGTGCAGTATGTGACAACAGCATTTAAAAAATGAACTTTGTGGCCTGCCTTTGTACTTTGGTCGATCTTTTCCCAACGTCATTATGGGTGAGATGATGTCTCTATTCCCTTTGCAAATTACGTTGAGTCCAGTAGAGGTAGGCGAGACTTGTTTCTGCTTGTCTGTGTCCCGTGTTCGAGGCGCCGCTGTTTTCACGGGGTCAGGACAGTGCTCGGTGAACGTGCGTGCGACGTGTCCGATCCTTTTATGCGCTTGTCGAGGGGCAGAGTAATCTAGGGCAGCAGTGTTAAGTGAGAGAGTTTGAGGGAGGGCCGGAGGGAATGGGACGGCCGTACTTAGGCGTACAACGGGCCGGGCTATGGGCCACTGCAGGCGTGGATCGAACCAGGCGGAGTTCAACGCGGCACGGAAGTGTGCATCAGGTTTGTCACGGGAATACAATATAGTACGCGATAAAGTATGCTAACAAGTTGTACACTGCAGCAGCACACCGGCACTCACCAGTCACGCGGGAATCCTACGCACCGTCGTGTGAGATAGCACACGCCGCTACAAATCAGCCAATTCGACTCTGAGAAATAGAAAGCCCACACCACTGCGCCCTCTTCGAGAAGTCGGCGACGCACTTCGGTCGGCGCGGGCGTACGGCCAGCGGGCTAGGCCTTCGGAATCGTAGTTAGAATTGGCAGATAAACATTTACTGCCCGTGCGTGTAGGATTCGCCAGTGGCACCTGAAACAGAAACGCGTAATGCGGTACATGGTTTTCCGCTTCCAAAGATACCTGTTGCACGTTACACCCAGTTGTTAGTTTCTCAAAGCTTTTTTTAATCTGCGTAACCGAGCAAATCGCTACAACAACAAATAAATTAGTCCTTCGCGTGTTTCTGGGGTCCGTAGGCCGCATTTTCTGATAGGACTTACAGAAATATGTAAATGGTAACATTGCCGATACTTTTTAGAGATTATTGGATAGACGCGCAGGACTTCAGAACGACAGTCACTTCAGTGCTGGTCGCTACTTTGAGTCACTTTTTAAAACCGAAAAAAACGACAATTACCTCAATACTAAGCGACCACGTTTTCGGTTTGTAATTTTGATAATAAACTTACGAAAGGTGTTGATGTTACTATTGGCCCAACATTTCCAAACCCCCCCTTTGTGCCCACAACTGCGCCTATATATAGAGGCTACCTTCATCCTCTCTTCAGTAACAAACACTCTCACAGAAAAACAGTAATATAGAGCGAAGTGCCTTCAAGTTCTGTGCTCTTGCTATTATTGTTGTCAGCTCTGTCGTCCACCCAGCAGCTGGTAAGCGCCGGTCTTCAGTATCATCTCTTATCAATATGTTCTCCACAGTGTTCTCCGCTCATCTTTTTTTACCACCTTTATTTTACTTTGTTGGTGCTCTGATTGCTGAACATGAACTGTGTGCCTTTCTCTTGTTCTTGCTAAAAAAAATATACGGTCTCCATGCTTACACTTTCTCACTCATCGCACTCAACCCAAGGCCTTCTCTTGAATACTTCTCTCAATAACTCTGGCTTTAACTGAGTTTTCTTTGTGTTGAAATGATTCTGTATGAGCTACTGAATTCCACAAGTGAAGTGAGCCACCGGGGCATAGTCAAATCTTTGCCCAAGTACATCAAGTAGGCCATTAGTAAAGGACGATTAACTTGCTAGAAGATTAGCTTCTAAAGATGACTTCCAAAGTTAGCTTGCTTCATATGTAGGCTACGAATTGTAAATTCAACAACTATATTTTGGATTTTCTGTCATTATTATTAGTGCGAAAAAAAATTTGTCCCATCTCCTCATTGCGCATACACATAGTTTCTTATATTACTGTTGATTCCACTTGTCGTGCCTGCGAATAAAAGCATTACTCGCCCTGCTGTGTGTATTTCTCCTGAGAAATGGCGCTAGAATATTGGCACAGTGGTTCGGGCCTAGAGTCTAGAGCTAAGGGTCGTTGTGGCTAGAAGTCTGTACCTACATATCTGGTCCGTTGCGATAGTTCGGCCACCGTCTAGGGTGTTCCACGGGTAGAAGTGCAGTAAGAATGTACTGGGTCTACTGAATCAGGAGAAGAGTATGGAGGGTTCCGCTGCTGTGCCGGTAAGAACTGGTGCCTCTGAAACCGTTTTACATCCCACATATGCTCGGGATTTGGGGACCTGTGTGGGTGTAGTGACTTTGTTGGAAAGTCGATGCGTACCTTATTCTCCTTTGCGAAGATTTGCAGTCTTTGTTTTGTGACCTATTCGCCTCTGGTTTACTTTACAGGCACATCCGTCATCACGCTACCACGTAACATGGCCGCCACACCCAAAGCAATCAAGATTTCTTTCTGCCCACTGTTGCATCTGATAGTTGCGTTCCTGAAGTTCCCGGAGCCTACGTTCACCTATTTGGAGGAGCATACTAACAATGTCTATGTATCAGTGCACACTGAGTCCAAGGAGATGTCCTACCTATACATCGACAACCCAGCACCGTCCGTTGTAATTTCGTGCGAGAATGCGTGCGAGAAGGCTGTCCGTGGCCTGATCCAGCTGTTCGACTTAGTCGTTGAGGACTTAACTTTGGTCAGACAGAATGCTTTACAGAGGTCCGCAAACTTGTACAGGCTGAAACGCACTTCGCTTGAGCGCCTCGGAAGTTGCTCTAGGGGCCAGTTTTTACACGAGCAGCCCTTGTCACCAGAGCCTCTTCCGGTCACAGACCTTGCCATTGACTACGTGTCGCTTCTACGCAACATCTTTCGCGCTTTCGGGATACCAGCAACGACCATGGAGACGGTGGAGCAAGCTCCGGGGGAGTTCGTCTCATGGCTTATGTTCGGCACCACATCCCACCACCCTTATGGAAACTGCATTTTTGGAGACACCTCCCCTGACTTGGTCGCCGCTAAGAACAGTGTGGCCAGGAAAGCAGTTGACTTCCTCACTTCTATCCACAACATCGAAGTTATCGACGCCAACTACAACCCAACATATACGAAGTACGCTGCTATTAGGTGCGCGTTAGAGCGGGAGAGCTACCTCACGGCCAGGGAAAGGGTTATGGGAATACCGGAACCTGTGGCACCCTCCTGTTTGCTTATCGAAGGAGATTGTCACACTCCGCGGTCTGCATCGTTCCAGGTGGCTGCGGACAGATACCCGCCACTGCCGCCCAAGAAGCGCAGACAGTCTGGCGGCAGCTCTTCAGCTCCTGCGAGAAAGAAAACCAAGAAAGGCGCTAGAGCATTCTTTGAAGTCCCTGACCTCACCGAGATTGTGGGCAAAGGGAAGTCAGCTGTCGCGTCCAACGCCGATGCTAGAGCATTCTTCGAAGTCCCTGACCTCACCGAAATTGTGGGCAAAGGGAAGGCAGTTGTCGCACCCGACGGCGATGCAAAGTGATTCTGTTGTTGCTCTTATCGCCCTGTCAGCTAGCATGCGGTTATGGCTAATTAGTTAGTAGCGCAGATATGCGCAGTAGGTAGCGGTCAGTAGTGTTTCGGAGTTGTGGCGCCTACCGCCCTCCCCTTCGTTTTAGCTCCGCTTACCCGCAATCTAGCTTTTGTGTCTGCTGCTCTGAAGCAGTTGTGGTCCACCTTTCATTTGGTCCTCGATGTTCCGGGACCACTTTTGTTGCGCACTCTTACCATGTAGACTTCCTGTCTTTTGTGTTGTACTACTTAATCTGTCTTAAACAGTTGTAAGCCAACTACTAGATTTTGTGATGTGCTGTTGAACTGCACTTACCGTGCACATTTTATGCCTGTTGCGTTGTATCAGCGACACTGTGTTCAGTTCTTTGTATGTGCAATGTAATTTTCATTCCAGGTTTAATTTTCTGGAAATTAGTAACTTTTGTTATGTGCTTTTCTGCTGCAGTTGTCCTGCAAGTTTCTACCTGTCGTTGTAGACTACCCACATTATCTCTGGTGTCAGACACTCGGTCTTTCCCACAGCAACTGGAACGGGATCACCAGGCAGGCAGTGACGCGCGATTAGTTCATCGCTGCCACAGGTACGCCGCAGTGAATTAGAAAACTGCATGTGCCAAGGGTCGACGACCTGTGCCAGAATTTTGCGCCTTCAACTGTCCTACTCTTCCCGATGAAGTCCGTAAATGTTGGACAGTGTTTGGCCGAGTTGCCCTGCTAACAGGCATTAACAGAAACAGCTTTGCTTACCATCACCCTTCTTCCAGGCACCAGCTGCATTCTCAGGCCATCGGACGGCGGCCCACACGGACGGTAGCGTGGCTTGCCAGCCCCCATTTAGAAGCAGGCCCGGTCAGAGATGGGTTAGTTCTTTCACTGATTGTGTATCACACGTGCTTGCTGAATAAGTCATGCACCTACTTCTGTGTATGACGCCCACACTTTTCCTGCAGACGACGACTTCCCTTACTATCCTATGCCAGCTACAGGTCACAGAAAGGGTAGGCGATGTACAACCCGTTGCCCGTCTTCGGCGCCGGATGACATGTACGTTCCTATTTAATTTTACTGCAGCCTATCTCCCCTTCAGACTTAGTGCCAGGCATTGCTGACTACCTGCACTTTCAGGTCGCCAGAAGACGCCCGGAAACGCGCGCGTTGCTTGGACACACACGTGCAACGTACGTTAGTCCAAAAGCGTTCCCGCAAACACTGCACCTACCACGCACCACACTGCACTTTCATGTGTGTGTTCGCGGACCTCTGCCCTGTTTTGCGTAACTGACAGACGGTCATGTCCTGCAGGTGCCGGACCCACACACTGTCCGCTGGGGACAGCGAACTGCGCGGAACTTCATTCTGCTGCTCCGTCAAAGGAACCTGGCCTTCCATCAGCTATGTACGTTTTGCTTAAACTGTCTGCGGACTGCCTCCCTACTTCTCACTATTCACACCCGTGATGAATCCTCACCTTCCTTGTATGTGCAGGAACACTGTAACACCCGCTATTTTTCCTAAGCATTTTTATTCTTTCCGTTAGGACTCCGTCTTAACTCTGTCACTTTTCGGCCTCATATTTCATCATTTTACTAAGATCTATTTTCATTGTTGAGTTTAATGATATTTATCTATATTTTAAAAAGATTTTTAATTCTTTTAAATCCATTTATTTGATTTTCCTCGTAAACTATTTATTTTCCGCGAGGAATTCTATTTCTCTACGAATTAACGTTTTTAAGCTCGGATTTAAGTTATTCCTCTTCCTAAAAATGTTTAAATACATTTGTATAATATTTTCAACTAAGAAATATTTTTGTTTACTAAAGAGTAGCCATTATGATTTTAATACGAAGTTTCGCGAATAATTATTTTCTTACGCGAGGTTTACTCGAATTGCTTTGAAATTCCTTTAACAATTTTACGATTTTCTTTTTATCAACTTACAAATTATTTTGGAACATTTTCCCACATTTTGGACCTTGACCGCACTTGGCTCACCCCTACTACATTTTTTTATACACTTCATTTTATTATGTTAAACATTAGATATTTATTTCTTTCTTCATTCATTTTGGTGGATTAATACAAACTCTTCACACTCCTCTCACATTCACTCTTGGCTGAATTTTTGAGGTGAATGTACCTAGTTTTCATCAACTTTTAAGTCACCATTCATTCCATATCTCTTCACATTTTCCTCTTTATTCATTCTTCCATTTTATTTTAGCAAAAACCTTTTCTTTCTCCCTCTTTTTGGCTTGTGTTCCTGCCCATTTTCAGCAGCCATTTTCGTCCATAATCAAGCTTTGATCGTCCTATTTTCGCCTTCTAAATTATCGTCTCTCTTTCCCCTTCGTTAAGGTAATAATCGATGTTATTTCCGATTGTTATTTACCTTGATTCTTTTAGTTTTCTCATGGTATTTTTATACCATGTATGTCATGTGATTTAGGATTCTTGGTCGACCCCAAAGCCGACGAATTTATCGTAGACTCGGATTTGGATTGAAGGTAACGTCGGTGTTACTCGGTATTGCATGATTTTATTTGTGTAATTGCATGTATATTATTATAATTTCTTTTTTGACAATATATGTATGTCATATAATCTGGAAAAATTTTAAAAGTTGAAAATTTGCATGTTTTGATATTTTTATCGCATTTACGAGATTAACGATTAAATCGTCATATTAATTTGTAAAATCGTAATATTCGGCCTAAACATGTAATATATGTTTATATTCTGTAAAAATAATGTTTTTGATGGTTTTTAATAATTTAGTATTTTTCTGATATTTTAGTTATCAATTATTGAATTATTACCGTTTACGGACAAAACGATTAAAAGCCGATTTTTAGTTCTAGTACCAAAACATTTTATTTTACTCTGATTTTTGACGTGGTGAAAATTTATGTTGAAATAGAATTTTCTGAATTTATTCATAATTTTTCGGAATTGTTAAGTGGATGAATTAATTAATCACTTTAAATCATCGTTTATCGTTAAAACCGTGTTTGTCGTTTAAATTCTCGATTTCTGGTCTTTAGTTTAAATCTGGAAAAAATTGTGATTCTGATGATTTCATATTAAAATGTAATTTTTTTATTTTTAGTGCCTTAATAAAATGTTGGGAACGATAAGTTTTATTAATGGAATCGTTAATTGTGAAAACGGGTTTTAAAGACGGTTTTGACGGAAGTTGGTAAATCTGGAACTTTGGAAAATCTGGAAAATTAGTATATTCTGGAAAATGATGATTTTTAGGTTTAATAATAATTTTTAGACATTAATACTTTAATCATTTTGTAATTACTATTTTTATTAATCGTTATTGTCGCGATTAGACGATTAACGAGAAAACCCTTTAAAAAACCGAGTCGAAGTATTCTGGAAAATTTTCTTTTCTGGAAAGAATGTCCATAAATACATTTTAACTATTTTACGTAATTTTTGTACTATTTATTAAAGTCTTTAATTAATAAGTATTGATTTTCGGACAAATTGTGATTTATCGTTAAAATGCTTCGTCTTACCTGAAATATTTGTTTTTCCAGCTATTTTGAAAGTATTTAAATCTGAAACTTTAAGAGTTAATCATCCCTTAACGTACTCTAAATATATTCAATGGTTTAATTAAATAAAAGACGTTAAAAGATTTAATTTGACATTTGCCGTAAAATCCTATTTATAATCGTATTGTCGAAACTAATAATAATTAGGGAATTTTAGTGTTGTAAATTTTGGAAACACCCTAATTAGTAGTATTTAAAATATTTAAAACATTTCTAAATCAATTTATAAACACTTGTATGACGTTTCAATAATTTCATAAACCTAAATGTTCTTACTTTATCAATTAAAATCGTTAAGGCCGAAAGTATTAGTTTTATGAATCTATATCGTTTACTAAAAATGTTGTATTAGTATAAACTAATATTTTTGCTATTTTGATATGATGCTATTTTTAGTAAAGTTTCCTAAAATAGAAGTTTCCTAAAATAGAAAGTTTCCTCTTTTGGAAAGTGGTCATTTTTCCTTTTATTCTCTTATTATTTATAATGATTAAATCTTTTGAATATCGATAATGACTTTGTTTTGCAGTTATGAAATAAGGATAAGTGTGGGGTTAGAGTAATACAGTCTGGGAAGTACGTTTTTGCCATCAACTATAAAGCCGGTGTGCCCATTTGGGGCACATTTGGTCGTTGAACTGGGCGTAGTTTTGCCCAGGAGAGTGTGTATTGTGCCCTTAAGCTAGATATCGCATCGTGTTAGTCGCCGTCAGTTGAACTGGATACATTTGGTATCCAAGAGGGGTGTATACTACTTAAACCAGGACCTCGCTGCACGCAGTCCTGTTATAGTTAAGTTGCCTAGTTAGAGACTGGATTCTGTTATGAGTTAAGTTTACAGTTCTCAAAGCTAGTTTCCAGTATTATTCCTAGTGAAAGTCTAGCCTTGTGTGCACACTAACCGAATATCCATAACGCCATTTTGATTATTTTATTTATTATCGATATAAATTGGTTTGCAGGTTGGCAAATATTTTTATGTTTCTTCGGAAACCCTTTTGATTATTTTGTTTTACGCTAAAGCTTATTTTAAGATGGTGTTTTACTGTTTTCCTTTTTACTGTTTTACTATAATAGTAATAACAGTTTTAAAATCCTGTTATACGGCTTGGAGAACGTTGGCGTTGCTCCCCACTGATTGTGGCTGTTATGTTTTAACATGGCAGGTATACGTGTTCCGAGTGTGGGCTAGCGAGCAGTGTGGATCCTGCTTATTTATTTTTATAATTATGTGCTATGGATTGTTCAAACCCCTTTTGTGGATTGTTTTAAATTTTGGCCATTTTATTTAAGGCCTATTGTTTGACTTTACCATTTTAATTTTACTAAGACATAGTTTCAGTGTGTTTTAATCCCGACTCTAGACTGTATCGCGTTAGATTTTCTAGGGGATTACAGTTGGTATCAAAGCATCACTGCTCCCAACGCTTACACACCTGAAATTAGGGAAAAATACCAGTAAATTATTTAAATAGTAAATAAAAATATTATTAGAAATGGGTAGAAACAGATAAGAACTTCACTGTTAGAATTATCTGTTCCTGAACTCAATGATTAGCATTGAATATTTGTTTTATATGTCGAAGAAGATGAAAGAACAAGATGCTGATATGCTGCTCCAGATCGGGACAAGACCTACTTAGCACTCTCAACGCCTGCTGACTGGAGTGGACAACTTGGTGCTCCAAGAAAGATTTCGATAATGACTTTTAGCTCCGGTTCAGTTTACTTAAGCTACAGGCAAGATGATCAAGAGTAGATTCATGTTCCATGATGTCGCAGTAAATCCAGATGGAGCGACCCATGACTTGCGTGCTCGTTCCTCTACAAGAAGATGAAGTAATCCATTTTGGATCCCCTCGTGAACTCTGGAGGCCCGAAGATTCTCCTCTGGTTCAAGAATTTAGTAATATAGGATCATCGATTCTTTTCTTCCTTCCTCTATTTCTTCCAATTCTTCTCTTATATATTCTCATCTTCATTCTCTTGGTGAATCCTTGTTCTATTCTTCTATTCTACCATCTTTCTCTTGAGATTCTTTGGTTAGACCGGATTCTGTCTTAGTGAACCCGTGTTATAGATGTTTGAGGTTTAGTAAACCCTTGTTACCTGGTTTGAGGATTTTGAGCCTGCCCTACTTTCTAAGCAAGTAAGAAATTCTTGAGGATTAATTTGAATAGCAAAATGTTGCTTGATGGAATTAGGATGATACTTTAAACACTGAACCTTGGGTTATAGGTTACCTTGATTATTTTGGCGTACTTAGAGTTGGATATATTTGGGAGTAGTAAGAGAGTATGTCATATTTGATGGATACCTAGTACCTAACCAAGAACCAAACTAAGGGTAACTGATAATATTACCTTGGATTCTTTACCTAATGCTTATTTAATGAATGCATCGCGAATATTTGGGATCATAGAGTATTGTTTAAGGTGTTAGACTGAGTGTTGTGGTACCATTGAAGATTTTCATTAATGTCGTTAGAAATTTTGGTTGACATAGATTACACGTATTTCTTAAGGATTAGATCGTTGATCGTCGTTTAAGGTTGTAACCTATGAACTTTGGAGTTGAGTGATCTAACTTGGGATAAATTGTTGTTGTCCCTAGAGAAGAGAACTATCTTGCACAATCACAGTTTGGTTTTATTGTGCTGTTTTGAGGAATATTATAATATGGATCATCTTTGGAACTGTTATAACCTTAGACCAACGAGATTGTGGCTTCGTTGATTTAATAAATATTTTAGTGGTTTCGCTGTTACGATATGAAATTTGATGGAATTCTCAGAAACCTTAGTCGAATGACGTGTTTGAAGATGTGAGTATCTGTCGTTACATGTCAGGCTGAGTGTGTTTAAGGTTTGGCGTACTTTACTAACCTCTGTCTAGTGATGATGTTAAAAAAATATGTTGATGATCATTTTGAAGTTTTTGTGTCCGGACATTGTGAATTGGTGGATTTTATTTAGTGTTCCTTACTCGAGAAATTTGAAGTATACCTCGAGTTTAGACCTTATGAGCTTTGAATTTATGAGCCTTAGTGATTACAAGTTTGGGTATATTTTGATAACCGTCTAAATAATTTGTGGATTTTTACCGTACTAATTGAAATATTATATAAGTATGTAAGACTTAATTTTGGAGGCTATGGAAGTTGATAATTTTGGAGCCTGTAGATTGAGTATGACCACCCTGTACCGATTTTGGACTTAGCGTTATTTGATGGGTCAATTAGGAACCCGTGTTTGTGGGAGTCGTGCTAGGAATCTCGAGATGGTTAATTTCTTCTATAATCCTCGAGAGGTATGTTTGACTCTCAACTTCGTCCTTCTTTCTGCTTCTCTCGAACTCTGTTACCGTAACTGCTGCCAATCCCTTTGACCTTTATCGATTTTGAAAACTCTTATTTTAATTTATTGTTTATCCTTGTTCTATTTATCTGTTAACCATTTTTCGAACTTCCTATTTTACAAAAAGTTTGACTAGTTTAAAAAAAAATGGATTATCGTAAAATTTTAACATTTTGAGTTATAATTTCTAGTTGTGAAAATCCCCATTGTGTAAAAAGTTTGACTAACTTAAACTTTTCGGATATCGTGAAAAATATTTTTGAATTATAATTTAAGAACTTTATACTTCACTTTTGTTTTATCTTTGGTTGATATTTATATTTAGATCTGTTTCAAAATGCCTTAATAATTTATTTTCAATTATTACAAACTTATTTCAATTTTTGATTTTTCAAGCGAACGGAATTTTATGAAGACTTTCACATTTCCAAAAACTTTGATTTCTATATGATTATTACATAAAAGGTTTTAACATTGTCGAAATTATTTTATGGTTTGATAACGTTTTTTAAAACTTTCACAATTACTTTGATAACCTTTCCGAAATTTTAACTTTTTGAAATTAGTTTCTGTTTTATTGTTGATGGACTTTTGAATCTGTTATTGAAAATTTTTGACGACTGGTTTGATTTTACTAACTATAAATTTTGATTCCTCCAAACAGAATTTTGTTTCATCATAAAAAGAATTATTATGAAATTTCTTAAGAAAAAATTGTTTTACTTTCATTTTGAAAATACTTTGGTTATCCTATTTCCTTCGAGTTTGTTTACAAATGTTATTTGACGTCATTTTTTTATCAAATAACTTTACTTTACGATTTCACTAATTAAAAGATTTTAAACTCCGGGTAGCTTAGCCCAATTCCTCTTGGAAAAAATATTTGCATTCGTTTTCGTATCACCTTGAAAGTTATAAAATTTTCTTTTAAAGCAAAATTTTTATGCAAATTTGTATCCTCATGTTTTCGAGTGAGGTAATCTTGATTTCTTTCTGCTTAGCCTTAGTTTCGAGGACGAAACTTTCTTTTAGTGGGGAGGATTGTAACACCCGCTATTTTTCCTAAGCATTTTTATTCTTTCCGTTAGGACTCCGTCTTAACTCTGTCACTCTTCGGCCTCATATTTCATCATTTTACTAAGCTCTATTTTTATTGTTGAGTTTAATGATATTTATCTATATTTTAAAAAGATTTTTAATTCTTTTAAATCCATTTATTTGATTTTCCTCGTAAACTATTTATTTTCCGCGAGGAATTCTATTTCTCTACGAATTAACATTTTTAAGCTCGGATTTAAGTTATTCCTCTTCCTAAAAATGTTTAAATACATTTGTATAATATTTTCAACTAAGAAATATTTTTGTTTACTAAAGAGTAGCCATTATGATTTTAATACAAAGTTTCGCGAATAATTATTTTCTTACGCGAGGTTTACTCGAATTGCTTTGAAATACCTTTAACAATTTTACGATTTTCTTTTTATCAACTTACAAATTATTTTGGGACATTTTTCCACATTTTGGACCGTGACCCCCCTTGGCTCACCCCTACTACTTTTTTTTATACACTTCATTTTATTATGTTAAACAGTAGATATTTATTTATTTCTTCATTCATTTTGGTGGATTAATACAAACTCTTCACACTCCTCTCACATTCACTCTTGGCTGAATTTTTGAGGTGAATGTACCTAATTTTCATCAACTTTTTAGTCACCATTCATTCCATATTTCTTCACATTTTCCTCTTTATTCATTCTTCCATTTTATTTTAGCAAAAACCTTTTCTTTCTCCCTCTTTTTGCTGGTGTTCCTGCCCATTTTCAGCAGCCATTTTCGTCCATAATCAAGCTTTGGTCGTCCTATTTTCGCCTTCTAAATTATCGTCTCTCTTTCCCCTTCGTTATGGTAATAATCGATGTTATTTCCGATTGTTATTTACCTTGATTCTTTTAGTTTTCTCATGGTATTTTTGTACCATTTATGTCATGTGATTTAAGGTTCTTGGTCGACCCCGAAGCCGACGAATTTATCGTAGACTCGGATTTGGATTGAAGGTAACGTCGGTGTTACTCGGTATTGCATGATTTTATTTGTGTAATTGCATGTATATTATTATAATTTCATTTTTGACAATATATGTATGTCATATAATCTGGAAAATTTTTAAAAGTTGAAAATTTACATGTTTCGGTATTTTTATCGCTTTTACGAGATTAATGATTAAATCATCATATTAATTTGTAAAATCGTAATATTCGGCCTAAACATGTAATATATGTTTGTATTCTGTAAAAATAATGTTTTTGATGATTTTTAATAATTTAGTATTTTTCTGATATTTTAGTTATCAATTATTGAATTATTACCGTTTACGGACAAAACGATTAAAAGCCGATTTTTAGTTCTAGTACCTAAACATTTTATTTTAATCTGATTTTCGACGTGGCGAAACTTTATGTTGAAATAGAATTTTCTGAATTATTCATAAATTTTCGGAATTTTTAAGTGGATGAATTAATTAATCACTTTAAATCATCGTTTATCGTTAAAACCGTGTTTGTCGTTTAAATTCTCGATTTCTGGTCTTTAGTTTAAATCTGGAAAAAATTGTGATTCTGATGATTTCATATTAAAATGTAATTTTATGATTTTTAGTGCCTTAATAAAATGTTGGGAACGATAAGTTTTATTAATGGAATCGTTAATTGTGAAAACGGGTTTTAAAGACGATTTTGACGGAAGTTGGTAAATCTGGAACTTTGGAAAATCTGGAAAATTAGTATATTCTGGAAAATGATGATTTTTAGGTTTAATAATAATTTTTAGACATTAATACTTAAATCATTTTGTAATTACTATTTTTATTAATCGTTATTGTCGCGATTAGACGATTAACGAGAAAACCCTTTAAAAAACCGAGTCGAAGTATTCTGAAAAATTTTATTTTCTGGACAGAATGTCCATAAATACATTTTAACTATTTTACGTAATTTTTGTACTATTTATTAAAGTCTTTAATTAATAAGTATTGATTTTCGGACAAATTGTGATTTATCGTTAAAATGCTTCGTCTTACCTGAAAGATTTATTTTTCCAGCTATTTTGAAAGTATTTAAATCTGAAACTTTAAGAGTTAATCATCCCTTAACGTACTCTAAATATATTCAATGGTTTAATTAAATAAAAGACGTTAAAAGATTTAATTTGACATTTGCCGTAAAATTCTATTTATAATCGTATTGTCGAAACTAATAATAATTAGGGAATTTTAGTGTTGTAAATTTTGGAAACACCCTAATTAGTAGTGTTTAAAATGTTTAAAACATTTCTAAATCAATTTATAAACACTTGTATGACGTTTCAATAATTTCATAAACCTAAATGTTCTTACTTTATCTATTAATATCGTTAAGGCCGAAAGTATTAGTTTTATGAATCTATATCGTTTACTAAAAATGTTGTACTAGTATAAACTAATATTTTCGCTATTTTGATATGATGCTATTTTTAGTAAAGTTTCCTAAAATAGAAGTTTCCTAAAATAGAAAGTTTCCTCTTTTGGAAAGTGGTCATTTTTCCTTTTATTCTCTTATTATTTATAATGATTATATCTTTTGAATATCAATAATGGCTTTGTTTTGGAGTTTTGAAATAAGGATAAGTGTGGGGTTAGAGTAATACAGTCTGGGAAGTACGTTTTTGCCATCAACTATAAAGCCGGTGTGCCCATTTGGGGCACATTTGGTCGTTGAACTGGGCGTAGTTTCGCCCAGAAGAGAGTGCATTGTGCCCTTAAGCTAGATATCGCATCGTGTTAGTCGCCGTCAGTTGAACTGGATACATTTGGTATCCAAGAGGGGTGTATACTACTTAAACCAGGACCTCGCTGCACGCAGTCCTGTTATAGTTGAGTTGCCTAGTTAGAGACTGGATTCTGTTATGAGTTAAGTTTACAGTTCTCGAAGCTAGTTTCCAGTATTATTCCTAGTGAAAGTCTAGCCTTGTGCACACTAACCAAATATCCATAACGCCATTTTGATTATTTTATTTATTATCGATATAAATTGGTTTGCAGGTTGGCAAATATTTTTATGTTTCTTCAGAAACCCTTTTGATTATTTTGTTTTATGCTAAAGCTTATTTTAATATGTTGTTTTACTGTTTTCTTTTTTTTTGGAAAATTCAGTCATTCGTATTCATGAGTATTCCAAAAAAAGGTTACAACCTAGGATAGCATGGTAAGCTAGCTGAGTTAGTCTGCTAACAGCTCCATAGTGAGCTCCTGATTCTCGACTCTACTAAGCAATAATCCCCTTATACAGACATTGTATTTGATAGCCCTCACAAGTTTAGGGACACTCCTACTGTGGTTTTGGAAAATTCTTCCGTTCCTTTCAAGCCAAAGTTCATAAACAGTGGCTGTAAAAACACATCTTCGAAGTCTTTTTTGCATACTCCTCCCTTTATTACAGTGTGTAAACCATCGTAGTAAAGCAGCCAACGAGCAAGGAGCATTCATGCTCTGCCATTGTTGGATCGCCAACCACACCTCCTTTGAAAGAACACATTCAAAAAATAAGTGTTGTTTAGTCTCAACTGCTGTCCCACACAGTATACAGCGATTAGCGCACTGAATTCCTCGTCGCTGTAGATTATCAACGGTGGCTAGGGAGTTCTCAATAGTTAAGGAGGATATGAGAGCATGCTTTGGGACATTCATCTTGTCCCAAACGAGTTTAGCCCATGGAACTACATCTCCCTTTTTCCTGAACAGGTCATAAAAAGGTCTAAGATGCAGTTTTCCACCCCGACTCTGTTGCTTCATCATGTTCTTTGCTAGTTCAGTATCCCCCAATACGGTGACTAGTTCATCAAGAGCCCGAAGGATGTGCTTCCAGCATATGCTATCATTAGCTCGTTCCACCACATCCCAAATAGAGCTCCTGTGTAGGCGATATTTGTGAGTCCATTGACCCCAAACGTCTACCCGTGCACTATCAATTTTCCATATCCATTTAAGAAGTAGGCATTTATTCCAACTGAGTATCTCTCGGATGTCAAAACCACCTTCCTGCCTGGGTCTAGAACATGAATTCCAACTCTTCCAGACCATACCGCTGCCTGTTTTGCCCCATAGAAACTCCCTACACAGCCTCCGTATGTCCTTTATAATAGCCTTAGGCAACAGTAAGCAAGTGGCTCAATATTGCTGCATTCCAAAGATAACGGAATTGATGATTTGGACTTTACCTGCATAAGAGAGCATATGAGTTGCCCAACCAGCAAGCCTATCTTGGATCTTCTGTAGTAAATAATGATACATGTGCACATTAATCCGAGAGGTGTTAAGCGGTAAACCAAGGTATTTAAAAGGGAATTCTCCTTCGGAATATCCACAGGCAGCAAGTACTTGTTGCTTAACATCGTTCTTCATTCCTCCAAAGTAGATGGCAGTCTTTTGGGGATTGGCATTAAGCCCAGAAACTGCTGCAAATTGATTTAGGCAATTCACAACTGTCATTACAGAGGGAACATCCCCCCGGGAAAAAATAAACAAATCGTCCGCAAAGATCAGGTGATTCAGGGCCAATCTAGAACATTTTGGATGAAAGGAGAAGCTATCCACCTTTGCACTATGTCTAAGCATTCTCGAGAGAGTTTCCATACAGAGGATGAACAAGAGCGGCGAGAGAGGATCGCCTTGTCTCAACCCCCGTTTCCCCGGGAAATAGCCAAGAGAATTCCCATTAATTTTAATGGAGAATCTCGTGGATTGTAAGCATTGCATTATCCATCTAATAAACATATCAGGGAAACCAAAAAGCGATAAAGCTTGTTGAAGAAATTGCCAGCTGACGGAAGCAAAGGCTTTCCTAATATCGACCTTGATAGTGCATCTAGGGGATATATGAGCTCTAGTGTAGTTTTTCATTAGCTCTTGCGAAGTAAGTATATTATCAAAAATGCTCCTCCCGGGGACAAAAGCGGATTGTTCCAACCCAACAAGATTAGATAAAAGAGGACTAAGCCGATTTGCAAGTACTTTACTAATCGTCTTGTAAATAGTAGAGCAGCACGAGATAGGTCGGTAGTCCAATACTGTATCTGGTACAGCTAATTTAGGGACGAGTGTGATCAGAGTAGAATTCACCTCCCCTAACATTTTCCCAGTGAGAAAAAAGTCTTGAATCGCAGCAGTGAAATCAGAAGAGATAATAGGCCAAGCCTTCTTATAGAAGCCAGACGAAAATCCATCTGGCCCCGGGCTCTTCCTAGAATCAATGGAAAAAGCGCTTCTTTTATCTCTTTGATAGAAACGGGCTGGATGAGCCCAGCAGCAGCCTCCGAGGAAAAAAAACTTCCATCAGCAAAATTAACAGGATCAATAGGATGCACCGGGACCTCAGTTCCAAGAAGGCCCTTGTAATATTGTAGGAAGGACGAGCTAATACCCTCTTGAGTAGAATGACTTTTGCCATTAGTATCCTTTATAGTACCAATAAAGCTATGAGATTTTCTAGCATTGAGGTGAGCATAAAAATACGATGTATTATCATCATTGAGCTCAACATGTGTGATCTTCGCCCTCTGTGCAAGAGCAGATAGTTCTGCCTTCCTGTAGTGGATATAATCCACTCTTAGACTCTTGTCCATGTCAAAGAGCAAGCTGTTCATGGGATCTGAAGAAATATGAGCTTGACATTCAGAAAGCTGCAATTTGAGACTTTTAACGCGCTGAGACAGCTGAGAGAAGTGTTGTTGGTGCAGCTGCCTCAGCGAGCTCTTAATTCTCTTTTGCTTGAGGAGTAGGCGATACATTGGCACCCCATCCACAGGACGCTTCCAGTTAGTCTCAACCAAAGAGTGAAATTGAGAGTGGTCAGCCCAGCAGTTGAGGAACCTGAAGGGTCTAACAAAGGTCCTATCATTACAAGGAATCGAAATAATCAATGGGGAATGGTCCGAGACCCCCGGCTCAACACAATTAGAATAGCAATTAGGGATCTGTTAGAACCACAATGGATTGCCAAGCGACCTATCCAGTTTGGCCCAAACAATATCATCTCCTTTCTGATGGTTATACCAAGTATAACTTGCGCCTGTACCAGGAATGTCTTTAAGATAAGCATCATTTACACAATCTGTAAAATCTTTGATGTCATTGTGATTGATAACACCCTTAGTAAGGCGTTCAGTTGGTGACAACGTAACATTAAAATCCCCGCTGCAAACCCATGGGAGGGAGGGGTTACAGTTACGTAGGAAATGCCAAAGAGATCTCCTGCAATAAGGGTCGTTCGAACCATACACTGCAGTAAATAGACCCACCAAATTGAGGGGTAGAAACCTAAACTTACAATGGACAAATTGGACATCTTCCTCCAAAATCACTAACACAGTAGTTTGGGGATTCCAACACACCCAAATTCTGCCATTCCGATGACTTCTATAGTTTGCAAACCCACTATAGTAACTAAATCTCTTACGCAATATTTTTTGGTAATTTTTTTCTTTAATTCTCGTCTCAATAATGGCCATAACATCAGCCTTATTAGCCAACATGAGGCTCAAAACCTCATGTTGTTTTAGGGGCTCATTCATGCCCCTAATATTCCAAGTAATAATTTTCATGTGGGTGCTCACTATCAGGAGGTTCTTCTCCTAATAGCACATCCTCATCTCCAGTAATAGCATCATCAGTCTGCATTCCTTCTAATGCTCTAAATTGATTAGAATTGGGCACAGGAGGAGCAGCCATGTTCCTTGGAAGAGGGCTTCTACCTTTAATGACAGTGGTAAAGCCCTCTGAATCCACCAAAATTGTAGCAACCTCTTCTCCATGTGGAGCCGCTGTTGCAACTACTTTCACTGACTCCTTAAGCTTATAAGTCTTTTGGTGTAATCGACATTTTTTCCTCGATATGACCCAACTTTTTACATTTCTTACAAAAATAAGGTATCCATTCATACTCTATTTTCTGAAGGGTTTGACCAAAGGGCGTGTTGAGAACCACCTGCGAGGGAAGTTCTTCGGCCACATCAGCTTCCTTTTTACTATTTTACTATAATAGTAATTACAGTTTTAAAATCCTGTTATACGGCTGGGAGAACGTTGGCGTTGCTCCCCACTGATTGTGGTTGTTCTGTTTTAACTTGGCAGGTATACGTGTTCCGGGTGTGGGCTAGCGAGCAGTGTGGATCCTGCTTATTTATTATTATAATTATGTCCGATGGATTGTTCAAACCCCTTTTGTGGATTGTTTTAAATTTTGGCCATTTTATTTAAGGCCTATTGTTTGACTTTACCATTTTAATTTTACTAAGACATAGTTACAGTGTGTTTTAATCCCGACTCTACAGTGTTTCCGCCACTGTATCGCGTTAGATTTTCTAGGGGATTACAAACACTGACGCAGAAGCCGTTTCAGAGATGTCTCCAGGAGGGATGAAGATACCGACTGAACAGTTGCGAGGTATGTTCTGCGCACAGAAACCTGGTCGTGGTGTAGTTGAGGAACCTGTTCAGTATCGCGCGATCAGTTTTGAACCAGTGATGCCAATAACATTTGCGCGATATCTGACCAAGATGCGTCCTAAAGTTGGACAGTGCGGGCAAAAAAATAAGTCAAATGACATTATAAAAAAAAATAGAGCTATAGACGTAAGTGCAAGCATCGCATATTCAATTATGATTAAGTGCTACAACTATATTATGAAAGCAGATATAAACTTAAGTAAACACATAATACGGGGAAGGAATTCTGCTATATGAATACGGAGTCAAAGTACGCATTTTTTAAGAAAGGATGTTCATCTGCGAAGGCGTGGCGCAGGTTCGGTTATTGATTTAAGTGGAACTTCTACTACCGCCTTTGCCTTTGCTGATGGTAGCCCTTCCATGTTCGACTTCCACATTTGTTTTAGCAAGACTGTCTCTATAGATTTCAACCTGAGTTACCCTTCACTGCCCAATCTTAGGTTTAGTTGTCTCTTACTTTGAACGATCCAGTCCCGCGCCAAATCTCCATCCACCATGAAGCGCGAAATAAAGTGAATACGTATTCGCATTGCCGAACATAAAGCGCCGGCCGCACTGTCGCGTGCAAAACAACAACAAACCCGTCGGATACCCCAACCACCCGTGTGCAATCGCAGGCCCGCATAGAAATCCCTGGGATTTGTTGCCTGTTTCGGCATTCTGCCGGTTATTCCAGCGCCTTATGTTTTGTTCTTTTCCCGAAAATTAAATGGTCTGCTGCGATTTATCTGCAGGTGTCGGTGCCCATTCCTATGGACCTCCGCCTAGGAAAATCAGCAGGCAACCCCGGCGCATCGCCCGCAGACAGTCAGCCACGGTAGGCGAGAGGTATACACCTCCACCGCAGACGCTTCACCGTTTCATTGTATGCCTGTAATGTCTTAACATGCTGATCTCTTTCCAGCTCCCAGAGCAGTCCTGCCACAGCTGTTGCCCGGCCGAGACAGCGACAGCTGCAGGGGAATCACACTGCTGCACCTACGGCGGACACTCATCTGCCTGTACCAGATACGCAGCTCAAGTGCCGCCTGTGCAGGCATGCTCAAAGTGCCTTGCACCGAGGTTCGCGTACGAATCGCCGGGGTTCTGCTGTCAGGGCGGGGCGATTTCTCTCCCGCCTGTCGAATTCCCACCCGAACTCCTAGCTCTCTTCACTGGTCGTGATGAGTTGTCACTCCATTTCCAAAAATATATCCGGATATACAACAACCTTTTTGCTTTCAGCTTGATCGCCGGAGATTTCGATGCGCAAACGTTGAAAGGCATCTACGTGTTCAAGTTGCACGGACAGATCTACCACAACATGCCTAACCTGTTACCAGATGATGACCGACCTAAGTATCTGCAACTGTACTTTTACGACGTCCAGCATGAGGCACAGAATCGCCTCGGGTGTCTGCCTAATCTCCGCCAGGAAATTGTAGATGTACTTATGCAAATAACAGAGCGCAACACATACGCTGTGGTCTTCAGATCTCTAAGGGAATTGCACATTGACGCAGAAACACAGATTCTGATCAACAAGCACCCCAGACTCGATCAGCGGGTGTATAATGCTCCAACTGCGGATGAGGTTGCTGCTATCTGGTCTGACAGCAGTACTGGTGGTGAGGCGAACGGCCCGTACATAGTTGTTCGCGGTTCAGACTCCAAAACACATCGCATAAGACATCACTTTGGGTGCTACGATGCGCTTCAGTACCCTTTGCTATTTCCCCACGGTGAATGTGGTTGGCACCCAGGCCTCAAGCGCAGACCCGCTCCTGCTCGCACACCCTCCCTCCCCGTGCAGAGTACGCAAAATACAGAGGAACTGGTGACTGCAGAATCCCTGCTGGAAGTAGAAACTGTTCGTAAGTCCCACTCTACCCTGCACATCATTTTGTAGTTACGGTGCCCTGTTTTTTTTTGCCAGAAATCTTTACTGACCACAGCAATCCAGGTTTTCATACTAACCATACAATAGTTTCATGACCACTGTACAGATGCAGCAGCTCTTTCGACATAATGGCTCTGCTGGTAAAGTGAGCTTCAGTATTTGTACACAACTACCTGCTTGGAATTTGATATCCAGATTAGCAAATTTGAATGCTGTAAAACCTTTTTGATTGTCCTGCATTATCTTCGTTTGATAGCTTGAGAGCTGTGAACCCTTCTCGATTGTCCTGAATTACCTCCTTTTGTTGTTGTTTCTCTTGATAATCACATTGTCCGGCGAAAACTGAGGAGATGTGCTTGCCAGTCACTTCTTCACCTTTTCAATTGCTTTTTTCATTTTCCGCCCCATGCGTGATAGTATGTTATGTGATTTGTATTGCTGCGCTGCTGCACACTGCATGACTGCCTCGGGTAGTCAGAGTGCTTGCCTGGAGCGCAGGCTGTCTGTCGCCTTCAGCACTCCCTACTGTTGATTATAAACCGCATGCTTAGAAACTGCGCCTGTGTTCTATTTGACCCTATATCTGAGTGCATGTACTTACTTGTTCAGTGTTCATTTCCACAGGTTCAGCGCCGCCTGCTCAGAAAGACGGGCGCAATATTTCGTGCAGGGAATACTACTGCTACAAGCTCCAGGCCAGGCCAGGTAACCACCTGCTACGAGCATGGAGATGCTTCCAGCAGTACGTCGTAGACATGTACGTGAAGCTGGAAAACTCACGCCTTGATTTCCTGCGCCTAAACCAGGACACAATAAGAGCTGACCTGTATCAGGGCCTCATGGATACAGTTGGGTCTGGCGAAAACAGTGCAGCGAATGTTGGGCGACGGGTCATTCTTCCACCCAGCTATATTGGAGGTCCTAGGGACATGAAAAAGAGATACCTAAACTCAATGGCCCTTGTGCAACGGTATGGGAAACCTGATTTATTTATCACAATGACTTGCAACCCAAACTGGCCTGAGATTAAGACTGCCCTGCATGCGGGTGAAGAACCTCAGAACAGACCGGATTTGGTGGCACGAGTATTCAGAGCAAAGCTGCTCGCTCTAAGAAAACAGATCATGGTGACCAATGTGTTCGGGAAGGTTGCCGGGTTTATATACGTCGTAGAATTCCAGAAGAGAGGCCTGCCACACGCCCATCTCCTGATAATATTGGCGCCAGACCATAAGCTCCGAGGCCCGGAAGATTTCGACCGTTTCGTGTCTGCAGAGATACTGCCTACTTCGAGCCCCAACCTGCGCGCATCTGTCCTTAAGCACATGATGCACGAGCCCTGCGGTCGACTCAACCCTGACTTTGCATGTATGAAGCACAAGAAGACAATGGGCAGTTGCATGTATGGCTATCCAAAACCATTTGCGGCAGACACAACAACTAACAAGGACTGCTACCCAATATACCGTCGCCCTTGTTCTGGTGAATCAGCTGTTGTCCGTAAACAAACGCTCGACAATCGGTGGGTGATCCCGTACAACCCGTACTTACTTGTCTGTTTGATTGCCACCTCAACGTTGAGGTCTGCTCAACAATACAGGCTGTCAAATACCTCTACAAATATGTCTACAAGGGCCATGACAAGGTCTCATATAACGTTGTTGACAGTGGGGAAGCTAAGGCAGTTGATGAAATAGAACAGTTCCAGTCGGGGAGATGGGTGTCGCCGTGTGAGGCGATGTGGAGAATATTCTCCTTCGATTTATTCGAGATACACCCAGTTGTGATGGTGTTGCCTGTTCATCTGCCCAACACGCAGACTACCTGAATGAGACCTCACGAACAGCTGTCCGAAGTACTTGCAAATGAAAAGCGGGCAAAAACACCGCTGACTGAGTTCTTCACCTACAATGCTTAGAACCCCACGTCCAGATCCTCTATGGCAGATTCACAGAAACACACAGGTGGGACAACTCTGCAAGGAAATGGTTTAAGAGAAAGACAAAAGTTACTGTTGTTGGAAGAATTGTTTACGTCACGCCTTCAGAGGGAGAGTGCTATTTCCTGCGCCTGCTCCTCCTCCATATTGCTGGCCCACGGTCATTTGAGTATCTGCTGACAATGGATGCGGAAAGGTGCAGTTCATTTCAGGACTCTGCTCTGCGCCTGCGCTTGTTCGAACAGGATAATACGATTGAACTGTGCTTGGATGAGGCGTGTGCCGTACAGATGCCGCCAAGTCTCCGATGCCTATTTGCTACAACCCTAATTTTCTGCCAGCCGAAAGACCCTCTGGCACTATGGGAAAAGTATCTCCCATCCCTGTGTGCAGATTTTTTGCTACAGCACCCCAGTCAGATGACAAAAGCAGCCAATTTGGCTTCAAAGTCCGTGGAAAAGTACCTCGAAGCTATGGGAAAATCTCTCAGAGCCTTTGACCTACAGTCTTTGCTTGAGCATGAAGACGATGCTATACGCCGCACCAAGGACATAATCGACGCGCTGGACGCGCCAATCCCGCTTGAGTGCATCTCCAATCGGGACCTACTAAATCCAGCACAGGCCGCAGCGTTCACTGTTATTGTGGATCATGTTCGAAACCAGAAGCCAGGTGCTTTTTTTGTGGACGGCCCAGGAGGAACTGAGAAAACATTTCTGTACAACGCCCTATATGCCGAAGTGCGCCTCATGGGCAAAATTGTCCTCCCGACCGCTACGTCGGGAATTGCTGCTTCGAACATACCTTCTGGCAGGACCGCACATTCCAGATTCAAGATCCCAATCGACATAGCTGCTTCCCTTGCGTGTGACGTCCCCAAACATGGGAGTCTCGCAGCTCTTATCCAGGAAACAAGCTTGATCATTTGGAATGAGGCTTCAATGGCCCGCAGGGAAAACGTTGAATCCCTTGACATGCTGCTAAAGGACCTATGCAACCCGTCGCTGCTCTTCGGAGGTAAGACAGTTGTATTCGGTGGCGATTTCCGGCAGATACTACCAGTTGTGCCGCAAAAATCCCAGGCAGAAGTTGTCGCTTCTAGCCTCGTCGCATCACCAATCTGGCCACAACTCCATAAATTTCGCCTTACGCAAAATATCAGGGCCTTAGAAGACCACTGTTTTCACGGTTTTTGCTCTCTTTAGGAAATGGGGAACTACATTCGGAAGAACACGCGTACGTCCGGCTCCCAACCAATGTCTGACATTCGTGCACTGAAAATGCTGCCGACGCGCTGATTGGCCTAACAGAAATGGTTTTCCCGGCACAAGAACTGCAGACTGTCACGGCTGCGGAATTTGCGGTGCGAGCGATATTAACACCCATGAATGATGATGTGGATATAATAAACAATGCTCTTATCGAAAAATTCCCAGGCGACCCTGTTACATACAAGAGCTACGGTTCGATGCTTGACGATAAGTGCAACATCTACCCTCTGGAGTTTGTCAATAGCCTGTGTCCTGGAGGAATGGGTCCACACGAGCTTGTACTCAAGGTTGGGTGCCCAGTTATCCTGCTGCGAAATCTGCTGCCTTCTTTCTGTCTGTGCAATGGCACACGGCTAATCTGCAAACAATTTGCGCCAAACCTCATCGAATGTGTGATCAGCACTGGCCATCACGCTGGAGAGCACGTATTCATTCCTAGAATCAAGCTTCAGCCAGCCCTATCAACAAAGTATCCATTCCAGTTTCAGAGAAAGCAATTCCCTATCAAGCTTAGCTTCACAATGACTATAAACAAGTCACAAGGCCAGACGCTGAGCCAAGTCGCTATCTACTTACCCAGATCTGTCTTCTCACCAGGCCAGCTGTACGTTGCACTTTCTAGAGCACGGAGATCAGAGAAGGTTACTGTGGTCTCCACCTTCCCGGCTGTTGATGCACCCCGAGATTTTGTTAAGAATGTAGTGTCTTACACTGCATTACGTCTGGCGTGAATTCTGTAGAGACAGGCAGTTAGGGGCGTGGGGACTTTATGGCATGTATCACCGATACTTACGTACAGCAGCTGACTGTTTTTTTTTGTGTGCACACCGATGAAAAAAAACAATCTTAGGAGGTGCGCAGTCGAATATACTGGCCCCGGTGCCTGCAATTTCAAACCACTCCTACGTCTTACGCAAACTAAACCCAATAGATATTACCGATCACCTTTCAGCAGGTGCTCTATCATAATGACTGCCATGACTTTGTTTGTGTCTTTATTGTATCTTTCAGCGGGTGGCCTATTATTTTGGCTCCGAGCAATTCGCGATTGCTTTTGCCGCTCTTGTGCACACAGTTCTTTTTCTCCAATCACTTTGTTGGTTTATGGTACTCTTAACTTTCATTGTGTCAAGCTTCCCGCTATTCTTCTGATCTGTGCTGTTCTAAACTGGTTTTGAATTTTTTATAAGTTGTTACTTTCTGAACTGCCAATTCCTACGACTTACATTATGTGCGCCGTCACCTTTGCCGTGCTCCAGGAGAGGGTGGGACTGGCGCCGTGGTCCACATCATGTAGGTGCCATGAGCATGCGCCGCACACAGAAACCCGAACACTCATTACCCCACACCGGGCACACAGCCCACCCCGTGTGCTAGCTCGGCCTTACGTGTCGCCCCGCGCACAGAACCCGTGTAATGTCCACACAGACCCCAGCCACCACACAGCTCGCCAGGCTTATGGGCAGACTAACCCCCTCTATACATCCACTTAACAGATACCTGTCATCCGATGAGTGTGCCCACACAATGTGGCAGACTCCTGCACAGAGGCACAGGCGCCCACCTTATTAGGATGAACAAATTAAATAATACCATTACATCTTTTCGCAACAGCTGTATCACTAACATCTCAGAAACTGTCTGTTACATTGTCCCCACTACCTCTCAGAACAATAGTATTTATAGCGCTATGTATCAGTTCATCAATTACACCATCACCACAAACACACCCACAATGAGCTACAGATAGGCAGAATCCGGTAACAAGTTCAGAAGAGCATAGAACGCATGCCCACCTATTCTTTAGGTATTCACACTTCTTTTAGACCACTCTACTTAGTTTTTTTAGAGAAGCTTCTACATTTGATTGACAGGGTTCTTATGATCTCCTGTTTTCTACACAAACTTTGATTTTCATGCTTGATTCATGTTCCCGTTTTTGCCTTTCGTTTCAGGTGACCGGATTGATTTAGTTTCCTTCATTGATTCAGTTCATCTTTAGCGTGATTTTTGTTTTTTTTGGGATTTTTCATTTGAGCTTGTTCCCTCTGATTTCGTCTGATTTGATAGCTTTTATTAGTCTGTATGTGATTGTTTGCCTACAAATTTATATCCACAAATGAATTAGTGATTCTCAGACCGTCAGTGGCTGGTGCGATCAGGTCTGGTTTTCTGGCTTCTGTTGGCTTGTGTCTGGCCTGTGTGGAAATCTGCTTGTTCGCTTTTTTGGATTGTGGCTGTTCTCTTGTTATGGCAGCACTGTCGTAGGTTTGCTGGTTTGCCTGTCAGCTTGCGAGGCTGTTACCTTCGGGTTCACATTTCCGATTAGGTCTGAAGGTCTGCCTGTGTGACCAGCTGCATTTAGAGGAACAAATATAGTCTTCTCTTTTTGTGAGAATTCATGTAGACGAGTGTTTGACAGGGACAGCCCCCTTACGAATTTGGCATATGTGCTTGTCACCAGCATCTACGATTCTAATTTTTTTTTTTTGGCAATTTTAGTCACCACTACCTCTGCACCTTAGAGTCTCTCCTGTAGAGTGGGAAATTAGGGTTACGTTTCCCCTTCAGAATCCTAACACGGTGCATTAGTATACGAGTTGTAGGCATAGTTTCCCGACCTCACTGGCAAACCTGCAGCAAGACCATGTAGGTTATATTGGCCCCCATGGGTTATCAAAGGGTGTAGGTGCGATTGTTGTGCCTCCGCATAGGTGTTGGATATATTCGCCTTTTTTGTGACAGCACGTTTGCAAGTGTGATTAGGTGGATTGGTGCTCCACAGAGTTTATTGGCAGGAGCGAATGTGATGTGGTCGGGACATGAAATTAGCACTCCATTGGATCATTTAGATTAGGATTTCATTGGTTCAATTGTCTCTTGCCGTTTTTTTTCCTGGCGTATGTTCACAAATATTCCTTTGTATGCCGTGATGATGTAACAGGCAATGAAGCAGGAACACGTTTTTCTGAACGAGTTGAACAACAGCAGCAAAGCATACAAAGTGAAGGTGAAGGTCATAGAGAAGTCACGGCCACGGACATCGCCGCAGAAAGGCATAATGTACCAGAGTCTTCTGCTTGAAGATGAGAAGGTCTGGCCCTACTTACTGCGTCACACTTTACAACTAACAGACTGGCCTCTTTAGATACGTCAGACCCAATACGCGCACCTGTGTGCTTGCTGCAGGGGAATCTTATGCGCGGTGCTTTGTTCGGCGATTAAGTGGACGGGTACAGGGTTGCGTTTATGTACAATGGCGTCTATGAAATCACAGATGCCCCAATCAAGGCGTGCGATGAGCGGTGGAAAACAAACCTGCGAGAGATGAACTACCAAATGGGCTTCGGCAGCCAGACTGTGATACAACCCATTGCAGACAAACCTGGGCCAGTACTCCCTGAATACATACTGATCTCAGAAGTCCCCAAGGTGCCTGGAGCAGCTGAAAAATACGGTGAGTCCGAGGTCTTTTACAGTCGGGATAGGTGTAGACATATCACTGTGTGGACCAGGCGCCCTCGCCCTATATGGGTGTCTTCTATTTTCTTGTGCACCTCAGCTCATCGGTAGTGGTGTGCCTGTTTATCATACAGTCCTCCCTAAAGGACGACCTGCGTTCTATATTCTGTACTCTATGCATATGCTGCCCACATTGCTCGCCACTACACCCAGTAAGCGCCGCTTGCTTTGTGCAGATGTACTGGGAATCGTGCTTTGTGTTGAGGGTACAGCGCGGCCAATTGTGACTGCAAATGGGCGTGAAATCTTCGTCTGTGACATCGTTGTCGTCGACCAGAGGTTTGTTAACAGACTTACCACCGCTGTTCTCGCTACCCCCTTCTGGCCTGTCTGACGCCCAACTCCCTCTTCTACTGTACTGTGTAATTTGTAGCGTCCATCAGCCACTGACGATTTTGACTTCGCACGACCTAGCGCTTGAGGGCTCTGCCGCGCTGCCATCCTCTAACGATGGCTTCAACATTGTAGGGTTCACTGCCCTCAGAGTCGCGCCTCATAGAGGTACGTTCCGCTGCATCTGCTGACTATCTGAATATCCTTCATTATTGTCTATTCCATATTGATCAGTGGTAGTGCCGAGGGTCCAACAACAAGAACTCCTCTGCATCCAATAGGGTTTTCAATGGCGACCACACCTTCCACTGAGTTCATCACAGATCCGACTGGGGATGCCGTGCTTGCCTTGACAGAATGGTACGCTATCCCACTAGGTTGGCACCACAGAACTGGTGGCCTTTGTTATAGCCTAATGTCTCAGGGCTCGCACTAACGCATCGTTATTGCAGGATGGCACAAAACCAAGCGACCCTGTCAGACATGTAGCAACGCATTCTTCAGCTCCGCAATGCTGACCCGACGCAGACCTTCTCCACTATCGCGACACTCTTGGCAAAGACGGTAAGGAATCTGCCAGTCCTTAGTCTGGAAAAGGCTGCCTGCTCACTCCCATTTGACGCTTTTACTGGGCTCATGCAGGAGCGGAACACATTGCAGGAGGAGCGTCACACCCTGTCCGTTGTTATTGAAGATGCGGACTTTGAAAAGGTGAATGCATACCTCGGGTGCTCGGGCTGCGGTAAGTAGGTCAACGTTCCAGCAGGTCACCGCTTTGCTTGCTCAAACTGCTCTAGGAAATCTTGCAGCTCCATCCCACGGTATGCATACAAATAGTTCACTATTTACAGCAGGCGCCCATCCCATCCTATCTAACGCATCTGAATTGTGCAGCGTAACCTTCAACTTTGAAGTGAGGGACAGCTCGGGCGCCCTTGCACTGACAGCATTTGGAGCAGATGTGGAGAAATTGTTTGGCATGCAGGCTGCGGACATGTTTAGGATCCGAAACACGGTGAGTGTCCTCACACTGTTCTGCCTGAATTACTTATGTCCAGTAGCGAAACACTAACACACGTCTTCTGCGTCACTAGGATGACTTCGCAGCGTTCGAGCAGATTAGCACCGCGCTCCGCGAGGGTACCACAGAGATTGAAGTGGGGCCTAAGGGAACGCTTGCGCGCAATGGGATCCTGCTATGGGTGGTCAAGCAAGTTATATCTTCCCCTGTGACTCAAGCCACAGCTGACACTGTGGCACCTGGCACTCAGCCGCCAGCCCTCGCTGCAGCCCCTCCTGCTGCTACACTGATTCCGGTAGTGGCCCCCTTGGAGGAAGCCGAGTCTACAGTGCAACAGGAACCTGAAGCACCTGCCAGTGCAGAAACACATGCTCCTGTTCACGCAACAGCGGCCGATGTCGATGCTGTTGGAGATCCATCGCCTGCTGTCTAAGGCGGCGAGTACTCAAGTATTTTGCAGTGCGGGCCCAGAAATACCGATGCAGACTCACTATTTCTAATATTCTATTTTGAACACCTCTTGTTTTGCTGTGCCCCGAACACTCGGGGGTATGTAATTGCCTCCTGTGATCCCATTGTAGTATTGGGAGATTCCACTAATCAAGAACTCTATTTGTGTTATTGCCCTTCCCATAGTCTACGCGCAGGCCCAGTTTATCGAAAACACACACCAGAGGACCCCCCCAACAAGGGGTTACAACCCGCAGCAACATAACACATGTACAAAAAGACAGCCGCATTTGGAACGTAAACTACAATGCAATCTTCCCATCTTTCGACGTATGTTATTTAGATTGTACACTAAAGATTACAGAACACCAGCCTCTTTGGCTTGCTTCGCGTTTTTTTGGCCCTCGAATTTATTCCTATAGCAGTTCAGATCAAATAGCGCCCATGTCCAATTAGGTCAATCACACGCCAAAAGGATTACCTCTTCTCAGGATTTCGGCGACCCTACACCCAACAGTTGTCACCGTCAGTTGGGAGTCCTGCCCGCAGCTTCTACGGTACGAGCCCCAGACTGCTTGGCGTCATCCCACGCAGTTCCCGCGTATAGCCGAAAAGAACGAAAGGTGGCCAGCATAGGAAAAAAATCAGACAAGGGTGACCAATTAGAAAATCCAGTGAACCAAGGAAAAGAAAAGTCAAATGACACATGGAGAGTCCTGGACCCTCAGAAAAGCAAACAAAGCCCACCCCAAAAAATAAGGGAGTACACATGTCTTTGGAACCCGCGTACACGCTCTCCCCCTTCTAAAGCACACCGCCGCAGGTAGAGAACCTCTGCCCCACAAAATGCGTGCACCGCAAGACGGCCAAATGCCGCAGGATCTACCCTCATCCACAGCCAGAAGCTCGACTCCATATTACTCGACCCTGTAGTTTGCTGCCTTCTCCACAGATCTCTGGATCACGAGTAGCGGAAAACAAGGACTGTAAGTTACTCAGATCTCATACTCTTTTGCTTAATCCTGTCCTCAGTCATTACTATGCGGAACTGGTTGCGGATTTGGTCTAGCCTATCCATCATGGATGTTTGCGTACCTAACATTTGGCCACCTCGGATGCGTACCTAAGTGTGTATTGTTCATCCATGCGTTTGGTTTACTATTGGTTGTTTTGTGATTTAGTCACCTTAGCGGCGACTGTCAATTAATGTCGGTGGTCACTGTTCTAGCTGCCGCTTAGTCCAGATGAAATACACTACTAGGGTTTAGAGTGTCAGATAGATCTCGGGTTACCAAGTGCTGTTTGTTGCAGACTGAAAAGTTCTGACTGCAGTGTTCTCGCTACTATTTCAGTAAATGATGTGCTCATACACACCCTGTGTGCCTTCGTCCCTAGAATATTCACATGTTTGCCATTTTACTTTGGTCTATTGTGGTTCCTTGTCCCTTCTTCCTTGCCTACACGTGCAACCCGTGTTCCACCTACTTCTTCTTGGTTGACTCTTGCGTATACTCTCTGACATTTTCACTTAACTAACCTGAGTCTAACGTACTTGGGCCCACCTTCTTCTAGGGTCAGCTATGAGCCACAACACAGCTGACCTGTCTGACTAAAGCGGGCATGCGTGCAGAGTATGTGGCTTCTCATTTCCGTGTTTTATCCTATCATCCGTAGGCAGGTGAAGATGGCAGGCTTGAACGATACCGAAGGCTTCCTCACCGAGTACGCATACCCTGCTCGGTGCATTATCGAGGACATGCCCTACGACGTACGAAACACCCGCTCAACGACGTATTTTCACGTGCTGCTTAAGGACAGGTTGAGGGACTTCGGGTACCCGGTTGTGGCCTTAGGTCCTGTACATATGCGCGAAGGAGTCACTCTTAAAAGGGCTTTATTAGTGGAGTTTGAGCAAGGGCTGGAGAATTACTCCCGTGCTTTCAGGCTCGACCAAATATTTGAGAAACACGGCTCCGGGAAAGGCCACATCCCCAACCAAACAGATTATTTTGAGGGCATTCGCTTATGGACTGCTACACGTGAGGACAGTGACTACTTGCCAAAGGAAACGCAGTACCAGCTTGTCCTGAACCCCGTGGAAGAAGGAGCAGTGGCAGAGGCAGATTCGGACGCCGAACAGGAGTATGAGACTATATTAGACGCCATTCTCACCTTGTACCCAGAACTACTTATGTGGGACGTTGAAGAATGACCTGCAGTGTCCGCCCAAAAAAATCCTCTTCCGCCTGAAACACTAGCTTCGTCTTATGTATTTTCCAGAGGGAACACCTGTACTGACTTCAGTTTTCTTTGTAAGGGTCATGAGTAGCTACGTACACTAAATATTCAGTCGCCTAAAGCTTTCTATGCTCAACAGTTCATACATAATCTACGGAATTTGCCGAGAGGGGTAAAGATGCAAACAGTTCGTATGCTGTTGCATTCAGTACTGTGTCGTGTGTCTCTATTATGTAATTCTCTGACGAGTGGGAGTCGTCCACCTGCGTCTGCACTGTTATCTAGATAGAAATTGCGTGTGTCTAGGTTATATGCTCCGTGCTTGTTTGGGGAGGAATGAAGAACTTTGAACCTGAATGTCTTTTGATTGTAGGTCTTGATGATAGTGTTTTATCTGAATAACACGGGTTACTCTTGTTGACAGTTTTATGTTTTTAGGTGATTGTCGTATAGACTAAACGCTCCCGTATTTTCTTACACTTTGGTTTCTGGTTTAGTTTGAACAACAATGTAGGTGAGACGCCTGCCGAAAAAGTATAGTAATGGTGCTAGTGGTGGTTTTGTTAAATGAAGAAATCGTGCTGAAAAGCATTCAAATGACAAGAACACCAAACGTTGGTATACATGGTCGCGAATTACGGAATTTGTCCATTGTTTGAAACGATTGGTCTCACTTAAAGACAAATTTGAGACATATGTGCAAGAGTTTGGGGAATCTGATTAGTCTCGTATTTATTACGGAGTATAAATATGATACCCTTTCGTGGTAGGTTTTCGATCAGACACGCTTCGAAAGCGTAGTGACACATTCATCCGAGGTTCGGTTCCAACTATCACCAACATATTTAGAAAAGCCATGATTTGTGCGCGCTCTTCATGGTCGCCTTATCCAAAATACCTCCATAGCGACAACATAACACAGCAGGTAGAGAACATACACGACACTGCTTAGAATAATCTTGACGGAATTGCAATGCCAGCAATAAGAAAACGCTTCGAAAAGCACACAATACATAAGACACTGGTGGTCCATAGTGAAACTAAGTTACTGTTACGTTAGCTTAGTAATAAACTAATGATTGACACCGTAGTACCTGCTCATATATATCGTACGCTGAACACATGTCCTAATCTCGGGCGAAGCTTCGAGCCCAGCTGTCTTCGGACGAAGATAAATACCCAAAAGCCTGACTCCCCTGATAGATAAGCAATTGTTCGTACTGCTCCTCCATGTGGTCCCAATACACATACATTATTCTGAGTAGTTCTCGGGCATCGGGTGGTAGCACGAAGACCCGTCCTATGCCAGCACAGATGTCGTGCACCGCGATCCACTTGATAACCGCCTCCAACCTCCCAAAGAATAAAACGACTTCTTCTTTCAGACTCCGCAGGAGCGCTTCCCTTCCGCACACAACATCTATTCCGAGTGACCCCACATGCACGAGAAAATAAGACAAATATCAACCGTCAGCCATAGCCTCACGAATGCGCAAAGCCGGAGGAATGATAGTAGTAGTAATACATACATACTGTGTGATACAGGTTCGACTAGGATTGGTGGTGCAATTTGACTGGTATCCCCTGCCATGAGGAGTCTAAGTTTGGGCAGCGTAGGATACTGCTGATCTAGCATTCCCCAGACTGAATCAGATGTCATGCAAATGCTCAGTCGCTGAAAGAGCTTTGGTGCGTCATACGCAATCGCATCCAGTTTCCGCTGTAGCGTGTTCAACACGCGGCCATTGCTAGACATTTTGGCTTCGATTTTAAAAATTTTAGAGCAAAATAATGTGCCAGCCCTCTGCGCTGCTCTGCTTGTGCTTTGTATTTATAGAGCACTCAGGGCGGTGCCAGCGGTGAAGATTCTGTTCCAAGTGCTCCAATCCAAAAAAAAAAGAAGGCTGCACAGTGTTGAGGTGACTGCACTCTGGTAAGGGCCCCTCCTTTTTCAGAGAATCCTACAGACAGTAGATTTCCTAGAACCTGTCGTTTTCAGGACACCTGTAGGCTACGTGTGCGAAAGGTGCGGGATCTCTCACAGATCGCGTTCTGGACAGTGGCGCACCATCGTATCAGTGTTCCACGTCGTAAAATAAGAGGTCTGGACCCCGAAAAAAGAAAATTACAGACCCCTCTTTTCACCGCCTCTCGTGCCAAGCTATTTCCTCTCTTCCGAGCATTCGCTGTCAGCTGTTCAGCACTTGTCCCGTTGAACAGGCATACCCGTCACATACGTGACCCTACACATTGGAGCGTTCGAAGCCTATGCTCTAAACACGCACTCTCACGATAGATAGTAGTAGATAGGAGTTGAGTGTCCACAAAATAGCGGAGGGGCCAAGGATTAGTGCATCGCTGTACGTGTAGACGGTTCACGATGCTTACACATCAACCACTTCCCACTAAAACGGCTCTTACCCCACACCACAGTTCGTATCCACACCCCACCTTCCTTATCTCCCGGGCCCTCCACATGGTTTCTCGGTAAGCCCGATTCACTTATTTACTCTTCTGTATCCCGCGAGGACAGCTACCCCATCCCGGACATCTGTTTCAGAAACGGATCCACCCTTGAACACGGTAACACGTACCCGTAATATAGAACGTCCCTTAGTAACGGTCTTAGTGGCTTCACCATATTTTCGACCCTACAGTAGGTGCCGCAGACCACTCTTGGAGCATAACGGTACGGTGGGGACGATTTTGCACCTAATTAACTCGAGCTGTTATTATTGTCAAATATTTGGAGTAGACTTCACATTATCAGTGCAGTTGGGATGCCCATTGTGCTACCTTTACTCATGTTATACTTCATGCTTCCGGGGGTGACCAAGACGTTTTCGTTGCCTGTCGTTACCCTGCAAAACACATGCCTTAAGTCAAAATGAGCTCCTTCTGAAAACTGAAATGGATAGAGTCTAATAATCAAGCCCGCAAAGACATTTGGCCGATGTCAGGAACTAGACCCGGATTCAAGAAAAAAGTTTCCCCAGTGCTCTTGTTTGGTTTCCTATACATCCCCTTGAACTTCCCACCTTTTCTCGTTCTGTGTTCATCGTGCCCCAACGAACATGAACCCGTACTAGCTTACTAGAAATCCAATTCGGCGCCACACACATCGCGTGTGACCTAAAAAAAGGCGAGCCTACATTAATACTGTAGACACCCACATTTTGATAGCCAGGTGTCTATAGTAGTTCCCGCCAAACACCCGATGATGATCGGACGCAAACATGCTTTAATGGACTCGGATATGGGCTCGAAATCATGGACATTTGGTTTAGGCTTATTAAGAAGTACAAATCTCACAAAACCAACCTCGAATCCAGGCCCAGTGGGTCGTTTCGAGTCAAATAAGACCATTTGGGTCGAATCCGGCACCAGGGGCAAAACCGTCTTTTAGCGACCGAGTCAAAACCTGGTCAAAGATATTTCCGAGACACACGGACCAGCCGTGACACCTCACACGTCCGGTTTGGACTCAAATACTACAAAAAATGAGCCTCGCGAAATATTAAACAAATCTGTTTAAGGATAGAATTCGATCCCAAGTAGGAATCCTGTCCGAATACCAAATCAAGTATTCGACCGAGCATCAAATAACTCGGCCAAGCAGCCCCATTTCAGCCAAGGTACATTGCTTCCTCACCAAGCAACGGAATTTTTGTTCCACTCGAATTACTTATTCCTATCCTTAGACGGAATCCTACCTCAACCCGACTGGTGACTCTTTCTTCCTTTGCAAGTTAGTCATCCTATAAATAGGACCCTCCCGTCACACATTCAAGACATCAATTACCAACAATTCATGAGACACCAACAATTCATAACATAACATCGATTCATCATTCATCCTCAACACCTCGATCAATTATTCATATCATGCATGCAACATACATTCATACATCATCGACGAAACAATTCAAAATCATTCCCGACGAATTCGACCCACAAGCCGGCCAAAACCCATCATTTCACACGTCCAAATACACCATCCTAAACTCATCCACATCGTCTCGACGTTCCAGTGTCTAAGCCACTTCCCGACGAGCTCTTTTCCGAGAAAACAAAGCATGTAGGTTGAGGGTGTAAAATCAAACCCGATTTTTTCTCTTTCTCTTCTTTTTTCACGTTCTTTTCATTTTTTGCGTCGTTGTGTCGGTCCGTTTCTTTTTAATATGGGTCGTCGTCGCATCTTTTTTTATTTTCTAATATCGATACTAAAAAAACTATTTTCATATATAAACGTTCTTAAAATACGATATCGATTCTCTAATCAAATATCGTATTAAACAAGGACTAAATTAAATCTCGTTGATGCTAAAAAATTGTTACATCTTTTTTTTAAACAAAATACGACGATTTTAACGCGGAGAGAATTAACATTTTTTTTCTTCTTTTCAACCAATTTCTTTTCTTTTTCAAAACAATTTTCAAAACACTTTTTTCACTTTTTCTAAAATCATTCTAACTATTTGATATCGATTTCATAATCGAATATCGAATACGACGAATATCAAAAATATAAATCGAGTATAAATTAATCCATATTTGTACGCGATTTGTAAAAAATGACGATTTTCGAAAAATAAAAAAGCGGGACAGACTCCCGCGCGAGTCGCGCGCCTCCCAGGCGACTCGCGCGGGAGCCTGGAAGGCCGGGTCCTTTTTCTCTTCGCTTTCTCGTATTTTATTCTTTTCGTTCCTTACATAAAACAGCGACTTTCGCGACATATTTTCATATTTTGATAAATATTTTTTTCGACTTCGGTCAACACGTGTTAATCCATCACATGTCATAAACCTTTTTCTAAAATCATGCATACAATCGTATTTACATCTTTATTCGATCTATTCAATCGTTACTAACTCGTTTTCTCGTGTTTGTAGCAGTTTACTTCATTTTCATCTTTTGTTTTATTAGACTAAAACGAACTTCACATGCTAAAATAACTTTGACATTATTAGTTTAAGATGCATTAAACGACTTAGCAACCCATTTATTTCTCTCGCATGTTTAGGGAAAACAATGTTTGCATATCATTCCACTATCGAACTAACACGTGTACACCAAAAACGAACGATATCTTAGTAAAGACCGCTAAGTGCGGGCGGGGTTGGGTGTTCTCAGTGAACTTCCCAACACGTACCCTCACCCCTTACTCAGAACCATGGTTTTCGGATGTCCGAATCCATTGGCAACGAGAGTCATTCAATACACGATATCCTATAATGTCGGTATCGGTATCAAATGCTAAGGGACGAACCCGATAAACTCTGACATCGGAAATGGGCCATATTTTGTACATGGCCCACTACGACATAGAGTGGGTTCGAACGGGCCCGAACTCCCACAAAGTTCGGTGGCGACTCCTACTTCGATTTAAATTTCAATTTGACCATCTCATATGGAGATTCATTCGCCTCCCCAAACCCGCGCGTGGCCGCATGGGGGTGGACCTATGTCATGTCTACAATTTGGCGACTCCGCTGGGGATCAACTGATGAGTCACTTACCATCGGCATCCTCAGTGTGAGACTCGAAAAGAAATCGTTCGATTAGTAATGTACCCGTTTTAGTTCAATGGTTCATGCATAACCCAAATTTTTCCCGGGCCGGTTACTTGTGACCGACGTCCCACTATACCACGGTGCATTCCTAAATGGGTGCACTAAAGACTTTGATGGCGGAACTCGCATGGGTTTTACGGCAGGTTGTAAGACCAACTCGGCTTAGGAAGACCGTCCTGATTTGCGAGAAAGTTATCGTCGTTGGTATAGACCCTATTGGAACGACCGAGACTTAGACTAAGAGCATACATGGTGTCATTATACTGTTTCCGTGACTACATGCTACTTGATCTTCTTTGGTCATTTTCAAAAAACCGTCATTTCAAAAATTCCTTCTTTTAAAAACTATCCATTTTTCAAAGCCCGGAAAGCTACCGAATTTAGGACTTATGATTTTGACTCAAAATAGCCTATTTTTAGTCGGTATGCTGCCCAAACTTCATCAAAATTTCCGAAAATTCGGCCCTATAAGATTTTTCGGTTTTCAAAAAAAATCGGGCCATTCTATCCGACTTTGTTCGGTTTTCAAATTCAAATTTCCCTTTTCAAAACCTTTCTCTTCTTAGGACTTCCCGTATTTAGTAGTGTCGGGTCTTGTCATAAGTTGTTAGAATCTCTGGGGTCGAAACTCCGTCGATCTTACATCACGAGTCTCTACCCCATCCAAGTCCGCCTTATTTGTCAAGGCACGGCCCACCTGCGTAGGACAAACTCCTACAAAGGGAAGCCCGTTTACACACTCGAGTCCAAAGTCTGGGGAATTCTCACATGGATCTTTCTTCAAACGGGACTAGGACCACTTTGCCAAATCCTAGGAAGAATCCACCATCCACGAGTCACCCGTCCAGGAGTCGGTTTTCACGAGTCACCCGTCTAGGTGTCCTTTCCGACTCTTTTCCTTTTTGGGCTTTTCCTCACTCAGGGGCTACCCTTCAGCGGAGCGATCAATCACGGGTGCTCTAAGGGTCATGTATTACACGTGTTGTCACACTACGCCACTTTTAAATCACTTAGATGTCGCACCATTTGAGTCCTACCAGAGTCTTTAGTCTCACTTGGGGGCTGTCCTTCACCCGAGCAGTCGACCACGGTCACCTTAAGGGGTACTTTACACCGGCGTCCTTATGATGCCTTCTTCGAGTCGAACCTATGCTAAAAATACTCAAGTCACTTAGGGTTAGGTCACCACGGTTGGTCCGAGCACGCGACGCGGTCAAACACGGTTGCCCCATTTTCGGACTCGCCCTCATACACCGTTCGAGTCTCATGGTCGAGTCCAAGCCAGGGTCGTTACCTCGTCTAGATCAACGTTCGAGTATCCTGGTCCAAGAGTCTTTGTCGACCCGTCACCCCGGGCCATGTCTAGTTTGACTCTTTCTCTTGCGCAAAACCGAGTTTAGGCGAGTTCTAACACCTGTCGTTTCTTCCGACCATGGACCCTATGAGTGAGGCGCTACCAAACCACATCAAATCCCGCGCCGTCGAGAAAGGGGATATCCAGGGGAGTATGTTTATGCTGTCTTGCTCCATTAACAATATCTTCTCGAAAATCAATACTGCCCTAGATAACCTAAGTTCCATGGTAACCATCATCGAAGAAGATCTTGTAAGAACCCGATCCCGTCTAGCACAACTAGAGCGGGTAAGGCAGCCTATCACCCAACTGAGCCATTTAAAGGGTGAACACTCTTACGAAACTATCCGGTACCCTCAAGTCACCTCTCCAGAAATCAAGAACCAGTCAAAGATAAGGACATTTACCCACTTGGATATGTCCTACACCGTCGCTTTCCAGAGGTTGGTTCTGAAGGGCCTAATACTACCTATAGGCCCAACAGCCGACCCACCTTTGGAAAAACGCTCCAAAGCATGGAACGCCAAGCATTACTGCAAATTCCACAGAGGGAAGGGACACGATACAGAACAGTGCTGGAAGCTGAAACACCTCATTCAAGACTTCCTCGATGCCGGGAAGACTCCTGTTTTGGAAACATTGTCACTTGCAAAGCCCCTCATGGACTATACAGGGCCCGATGACCAAAGCATCCAATCTACCTCTCATGCATCCAAGAGTCCGGATTTGATTTAAGTCCAAGTCTGAGTCCGAGTCTAGGGAGTACTATTTAGTTCAACTTCAAAGTCAGAGTCAGAGTCAATTGTATTCTGTCCTCTTTTTTTAAAAATTCAATAAAATCAGCTTTCAATATTCTTTCTCATATATGCTTTCCTTATGTGTTTATGAGAACATGATGAACACCGTCATACACTGTGAGCACACGCACGTGACTATTAGGCACATCTATAATGACTGCAAGAAACTGAGCCCGTGTTTTCCTTTTACCTATTCCATGTCTGGTATAGAAAGCCACATAACTACTCTTAGCAGGAGCGGTATCGAATCCTATGACAAATCTAGGTAATCTCCTAGTTTGGGTTAAAGACGGGAGGCAAGCCCATTTCCCACAATAAACACCCATCCAATAAGATCAACCAATCCCTACCTTAGGTGTTAGTCTGACCAACAAAAAAGAAAAAGGCCAAAAAAAAAGTCCCAGAAAAAGCAAAAGCCGAAATAAAAAGCAGGCAAAAGAAGCACCCATGACCGGGATTAAAAGGCCAAAAAAAAGAAAAAAGTCCAAGAAAAAGCAAAAAGGCCCAAAACAAAAGAGCTGGCAGTGATCAAAAAAGAACCCCCAAAAACCCATGACCATGATCAACGGTCAATTCAAGTGAAAGCCCCATGACCAGGGTATGGTCAAAATTCATACCATCAAAGAAGGGAGAGATAATCGAGCTGGTCAACTAACACCACATTTAGCCTTCCCACATTACAACCCTCAAGACCTTCCCGAGACCCAGGCTAGAGACAGCCCAGAATTTTGAGGATTCAAGCTCCATAGGATACCCCTAACCATTAAGGCCAGACATGGAAATCAGATCTCGCATAATCAAAACCTATCCCGATCAAAGTTCGAGCCATTTTACTCGACTTCCCCTTTACATAACAGAATTCACAATCACCATACGCAAATCCGAGAGCAAAACTCGTTAAAATCCTCGAGAACAAAACTCGTTAAAATCCCCGAGAGCAAAACTCGTTAAAATCCCTGAGAGCAAAACTCGTTAAAATCCCCGAGAGCAAAACTCATCAAAATCCCCGAGAGCAAAACTCATCAAAATCCCCGAGAACAGAACTCGTTAAAATCCCCGAGAGTAGAACTCGTTAAAATCCCATCCCAATTCTTCTCATTCAAACCAGTTACCAACCCCGAACACGGGAACTCAACTTGCAGTCGGCATAGAACATGCCCAAATAGTGCACACCACCTCTGGGGGCTATCCCGGAGAACGCTCACAGTCACAGGATCAATATCCTAACCATTCTAGCACTTTGATCAAGACATCACTGGGAATGCACCTAGCCTACACCATCGCTATGGCTAGTTACACACAAAGCCCTAATAAACTAGGCACTATAATCCACTGAACTACGGTTTGGTTTGATTTCACTACGCGTGAATACGTAGGCAGCCTTTCAACAAGGGCACAACCACCCACATTGACACACATTCAAAAAGCGCCATCACTCCGGTCACGACACCATCATGATCTCAACAGCTAGCTTTGTTGTCATGGGGGCTTCTCTTAGGCAGGAAACCTCCATCCACTCACAAAATCCAGATAAATTCAAAAAATCTAGTCTCCTTTCTGTAGTGTGTCCTAGTACTCGGCTCAGCCGAAGACAAGAATCTGTCAGGACTCGGAGTAATACCCACTTTGGAGATGTACCCTAAGACCAAAAATTCAAAAGGAGCACTTGACTACAACATTGTTACAGCTAAAACAGTCTCATTACAGACTACTGCAATTCCCCTATAGCAGATCGTTCCCATTTCGATGTTCGACTGTGTTGCCACTCGCCTAGGCTACGGAATAGCGCAACTTAAGAGTCTTGTCATCTTAGGTGGCCTACCCCCTACCGAGTCACGGTCTAACCCTTAGAGAGTCAAAGTCGTGTCTGTCAACTCGTCCTCTCGCGTCCAGAGTCGAGTCTGTAAGTATATCTCTCTCTTCAAATTCTCATTTTAAAATTTGCAAAACGTAGCCATTTGAGAAAATCCCTTTCCTAGTCACCACGGGAATAGGATTTTTTATCATACTTCATCTAGGCATACAGGCCTAACCAGAGGATTTTAGGAGTCCGTGTCAGGATCTGATCAGGAATCAAGTCATCCCAAACATTCTTATTTCCAAAAATTTTCAAAAAACTTTTATTCAGCATTTTCTTTCCAAAATGAAACAAAAATCATTTTCCCCAGCGCAAGTCAGTCTATAGATGCTAAATGCATTTCCTTATGCTATCTTGCTATTTCTGCCTATATATCTAACTTTTCAGGTACTAGCTTGGCTTCCCTAAGGAACATCAAGTGTAGAGTCTAGCGATACTAGGAAATACTCTAGACGGGGGGTGAATAGAGTATTTAGGTACTTTTAAAATTTTAAACTTTATATTACACCAAAATCTCATTAGGAAAGATTTAGTGTAATATGGCGTGATTTGTAAGCTAAATAAACGAAGTACTAAAGAAACGTTTGCTACTATACTTACTACTAATGAGTATAAGTATAACAAATAGCAAATCACAATAAGAGCATAAAGAAAATAACACGAGCAATTTTAACGTGGTTCGGCCCAATTGAAAAAACCTACGTCCACCAGTGTCTTTATTTATAAGTGTGCCTTCTCCGGATTACCTTACAAATAAGACAATCACGATTAACTCTAATCGTGATGGTGTGAGTGATGTTAAGCACTCAGTGTGTGGGATGTTAAGCCCACGACAATGAAGGATGTTAAGCCTTCGGTGTGAGGGATGTGAAGCCCTCGGTGTTTGAACGATGTGAAGCGTTCAAGATGTGAACGATGTATGTCGTTCGATTGAGTAACCACTACTCGACTCGTGTGCTATACTATTTAGGTTTACAAAATTTCTTTAGCTATGAATACACTTCAATTGTCTAGAGAGAATAATGAAACAATATGACTTCCTAGCGTAAACAATTTAAACACTATTTATATAGCCAAGACTTAAATCTAAAATTATTGCAAAAGCTTTTGAAAAAAATTGTGATGTGATTTTTGCAATGTAAGAGATGTGTGTGTAAGTCGTGATCTTTTAAGTGAGGAAGAACAAGGTATTTATAGGTGAGACATATTCCTTAAAAAAGGAAATAGGATCACTTTAATTGATGTGCTTCCTCATTTAAAGAAGATATGTTAGGTGGAGAATCAATCAACCAAGACAATATATATAAGTTTTCTTTGTTAATGATTTTCTAATATCTTAAAGAATCAAGATATTTGTGAGAATCATTTTTATTGAAAACTTCTATTTTCTTGATAGATATTATCCTCTTTTAGACTATCTTCTTTAGATACACGATTTTTACAAGATACTCACATTTTAAAAATATTTTGATTTTAATCCTTGGCAGTTCGTGTGTGGTTGTTTACCAAGGTTAATATAACCTTGTTCAAGGTTATACTATCCTTGCCATATTATTTCATTGCTCCCTTTACATAAGAGTTCCTAGGATGCACTTCTTCCTTTTGAGAGCTTGATCGTGTTTCGCCATCTTGAAGTATCTTCTTATGTGAATACCGGTTCTTGGCACACTTGAATCGTCACTTAGAAAATATTGACATAAGCAAAACATGTATAGTAGGTTCAACAAATTCCCCCTTTTTGATTATGTCAAGCCTCCTAAAGAGAGTTCTAAGTGACGGAACATCTTACTACCCCAGACCCGAAGGGGTCAATGGAAATCCTTGGGTAAACGCGATCTAGATAATCAAAAACCAATAGGTCGATAGTGAATCCACTTCCCCCTCTTGACATCATCGAAAAGGGTCGATCAGCTGTGAGAATATCAAGCAAGTAAACACAGCAGTAAGAACATTCAAATAAGCAGAACATAGAGATTCATCAAGTAGCATCCAAAACAGTGACAGCCAAAGCGACAAACGACAGGATTTAGAGTTATTTGGCAAAAGATCATATTTTTTAAACCACAGACCCTACTGTTGCTATACTAGGAGCTTTTTATTGAGGGGTGTTTTCTGGAAAATGAGATCAGACTCCCTATCCTCCGCGCTGTCCACGCACAAGATACACAGCCTTTGAGATTTCCTCGAAGATCTGGCGCAGCCTTTCCATAACCTCATCATGCCTGTTGAGATGGTTCCTTTTGGCGAACTGGACTTCATTTACCGCATCATTTATCCCAACCCCTATCTCATGTCCAGACTTTTTGAATGCTGTAATATCTTCTCCCATGATTTTAACTCGAGCCCTGAGATGTGCTACATGTCCTTCCATTTTCGACAGCCCTGCCCCAAATTCAGCTCGAGAAGAGGTAAGAAGAGTGGTTAGATTATCCACTTTCTGTTCAAGCCTCTTGAGCACCTCCGTGGATTCATTAACCACAACCGGAGGCGGAGGGGTACCAACCAAACCAGCAATTTCATTCAATTTACCCAAGACACTAGCAGAGACATCTTCAGGCACCGCATTCACCACCTCCTTTCCCTTAGAGGAACTTTCACCCTTAAACTTAAGACTCCCATCATCACCTAAGATAGAGATCTGCTTAAGATATGCCGTGGTCATGATATCAGATGGCGTTTCACTAGGAGATGTCTTGCTCACAATCCCCCTGTTTTTCAGAACCTTAGACAACCACATCCCATAAGGAATGCATGTAGAGCCATTGATGTGTGGGGCTTTTAGTTCGATAAGCACATGTTCAAAGTGACTCATCATTAGGAAGGGTAGGTTAATTTTTGTGCCTTTGAGAAGGTGATGAAGTAAAATGATCTCATGGACATGCATTTTGTTGGTACCGGTTTTTCTGGACAACAAAGAGGAATAAGACACATAGAATAGGAGTTTGGCAATGGGAGACAGATTTACACAAGTCATTACAGAATTCTCAGTAGCTCTAGGGTCAATGCTTTTCTTAACAGCTAGGATTTTTTCAGTATCTTAATCCTTCCAACCAACCCAGGACTGAATCTCTTCCCCCTCATAAGGAATTCCCAAAATCTGACCTAGATCTTCCATAGTAATTTTGAAGAACTTTCCACCAAAATTTGCACATAAGACCTTGTTGTCAACATTCAGAGTTGCCCATAATTGAGCAATCTGAACTAGGAAAATCTGAAGTCCCATATCAAGTAGCTCACCCCATCCTTGAGCACCGAGAATCTCACGTAGTTGTGACACACTTGGGTTCTCATCGAACCATGCAGCAAGGTATTGACGACCCGAAACAAAGGAGTAATTGAGGACAATAGTTTTTACCTGATCAAACTCTTGTTTCGTCATTCGTACCTTTTCTAGCTCACTGATGATGAGATCTTTTCCATGCAGTCCCTCAGTAGTTATACTTGCATGCTCCTTTCCCTTAGTCGTCCTTTTTCTTTTACCGGCCACCGTTACATCCTCGAGAATCTCCACTTCTTCCTCTACGTCGACAGGCGGAGAGTTGAGAGTCAAATCCCGAGAAGTTGAGCGGAGATTTTTCTTGTGGGGGGTAAAGGTGGACTCTTTCTTTGGAGCCATTGATAGAGTATGAGGTGAGAGAATGAAAGAGTTAAAGAGGTAGGTAAAAAGGATGAAAGAGGGGCGGTTAAAGAGGGTTAAATAGGAGTAGTTGTAATTATTATGGAAAAGATGAATTGTGAGCAATTTATGGAAAGAAGAGATTTTGTGCAGATTTCCTTCTCAGTAAAGGCACGTGAGAGGCGAGAAAACAAATTTTGTACAGATTTTATTGAGTATAGAAGGGCAAGGATCTTTAGTGAATATATCATATAATGTATGAAGTGTAATTTTACGGAAGGAATAATTCTTTTTAGAATTTTCCTGGAATATTCATGATTTCTCGTGAATATATCGGGGTAAAATTACATATCATATGATATAAGATATAGTCGCAAAAAGGCAGTAATCACAATAATGGACAAAACAAGATGCACTCTTAGGTATACTTATAGGAAAATACTTACTAGTGTATCAAACAAGGTAATACGGACACAGACTAACATCACCCCAGTCTCCTTCATTCATATAGGGTAAGTAAACCCAGCCAACAACTCTTTCAGTTTTTATTTACTAAACCGAGTTCTAACCTTAATTCCTCGAACCGTTCCCTGGGCAAGGGTTTTGTAAGAATGTCAGCTTTTTGTAGGTCAGAAGGACAGAAATCAAGTTCGATATTACCCTTTTCTACATGGTCTCTCAAGAAGTGATGTCGAATGTCAATATGTTTGGTACGAGAATGATGAGCAGGATTTTTTGATATGGCAAGGGTGCTAATATTATCACAAAAAATAGGTATGCTTTTAATATTAACACCATAATCCTTTAATTGTTGTCGTAGCCAAAGTAATTGAGTACATACCAGGGATGCAGCAATGTATTCACTTTCTGTGGATGAAAGTGCCACGGTTGCTTGTTTTTTAGAACCCCATGATATAATACATGACCCTAGAAATGTTACCGTTCCTGAGGTGCTTTTTCTGTCGATGTAGCATCCTCCATGATCAGCATCTGAATAACCTTTTAAATCAAAGTTGTCATGCCTAGGATAAATCAATTGAAGACCTTGTGTACCAATTAGATAGCGTAAGATGCGTTTAACAGCCGTAAGGTGAGATTCCTTAGGATTAGACTGAAAACGAGCACAGACACATACACTATGCATGATGTCCGGACGGCTGGCAGTCAAGTAAAGCAAAGATCCGATCATACCTCGATAAGACGTGTTGTCCACAGACTTACCTCCTTCGTCTTTATCAAGTTTAGTAGTGATAGCCATAGGTGTTGGAGCAGATTTTGCTTTATCCATTCCGTACTTCTTAAGAAGTTCACTTACGTATTTCCGTTGATGCACAGTTATTCCTCTTTTTGACTGCTTGATTTGTAGACCCAGAAAGAAACCCAACTCACCCATCATACTCATTTCAAATTCTGATTGCATAAGATTAGAGAAATATTTGCAGAGTTTTTCATTTGTTGAGCCGAAAATGATGTCGTCCACGTAAATCTAAACAATTAACGTGTCTTTCTCGACATTTTAATGAAGAGTGTTTTGTCAACTGACCCTCTCTTAAACTCGTTCAGAAGTAAGAACTGAGACAATCTATCATACCAGGCCCTTGGAGCTTGTTTTAACCCGTAGAGCGCCTTATCTAGTTTGAAAACATGGTTCGGTAAATCCAAGCTTTCAAAACCTGGAGGTTGTTCAACAAAGACTTCCTCTTTTAAGTATCCATTCAGAAAAGATGTTTTGGCATCCATTTGAAACAACTTGAATCCTTTATGTGCAGCATATGCAATTAGTAGCCGAATAGCTTCCAATCTTGCCACCGGAGCAAAGGTTTCGTCAAAATCTATTCCTTCTTGTTGATTGTATCCTTGTACTACCAACCTTGCTTTGTTTCTAATAATGGTTCCAGAATCATCCAGCTTGTTTCTGAATACCCAACGGGTCCCTATCACTTTTCTATCTAACGGTCTAGGAACCAGATGCCAAACTTTGTTTCGTTCGAACTGCCCCAATTCTTCTTGCATGGCTACGATCCAGTCGGAGTCGGTAAGCGCTTCTTTGATATTTTTGGGTTCAATTGTAGATAGAAAGGAATTTAGAACACAATGATTTCTTAAGGACCTTCTCGTTTGGATTCCCTTGTGATAATCACTCAGAATTGCGTCTGCAGTATGTGAGCTCTGGTGTTTCCATTTTTTGAGATTTGTGGGAACGTTATTGCTTCTCTTTGATTGTTCTTCTGAGCTGTTACCAGAGGTTATATTATCCTTCTCCGTAGTTCCCCCTGAACTAGTGCCTGTGGTTACATCAACCTTAGAAGGATTGTCTTTGATTCCCCCTGAACTTATGCTGGGAGTTATATTGTTTGTGGTTTCATCATCTTTAGAAGGATCATCCTTTGTTCCCCCTGAATTTATGTCCGAGGTTACATTATCTTTAGTGATATTTGGAACTAATGTTGATGCCAACTTATCTTTAGTCTCTGAAGAACTTTTTCTTGGTTCTTCATTTACTAGTGATATATTTGGATCAACACTAATACGTTTTTCACTAGATTCAGCATTAGATCCTTCTATTTCTTTTTCTTCTTCGTTAAGTTCAGGTGCGTCCTTTCTAGTGAGCCAAAAATCTGGATCGTCATCATCTTCTTCTTCAAAGTCGGTTTGACTTATGGAATTTGTCTCATCAAAGATTACGTGGATGCTTTCTTCAACACGTAAAGTTCTTTTGTTATATACTTTGTAGGCCTTGCTATGATCTGAGTATCCTAAGAAAACAGCCTCATCACTTCGAGGATCGAATTTACCCAAATTGTTCTTCCCATTGTTGTGGACAAAGCATTTGCTTCCAAAACATCTGAGATGAGAAATTTTAGGTTTCCTTCCTCTTAGAAGTTCATAGGGTGTCTTCTTCAATACTGGTCCGATCATTGCACGATTGTGAATATAACATGTTGTATTGACAGCCTCGGCCCAGAAATTTCTGGGCAAACCACTACATAGCAACATGGTACGAGCCATTTCTTCCAGCGTTCGATTCATTCGTTCGACTACTCCATTTTGTTGTGGAGTCCGTGGAGCAGAAAAATTATGCCCTACTCCATGTTCTCTACAAAAACTTATGAAGGATTCGTTGTCGAATTCGGTTCCATGATCCGTTCTTATAGATACAAGATTACAACTATACTTATTTTGGACTAGCTTCATTAGGCATTCGAATTCATCAAAAGTTTGATCTTTCGAGCTAAGGAAGACTGGCCAAACAAATCTAGAGAAGTCATCTACAAGAGCAAATACGTACCGACTACCGCCTCTACTTCTTATTCTCATAGGCCCGCAAAGATCCATATGAATAATTTCTAGAGGCTTTGTAGTGCTTACGATCTTTTTCGGCTTGAATGAGGATCTCACATGTTTACAACGTATGCAGGTACCACAAGCCTTGGTAGTGTCAAAGGTTATGGAAGGTAATCCTTCAACAAGATCCAGAGATCTAAGTTTGTTAAGACTAAAAGGACTTATGTGCCCAAATCTTTTATGCCAAAGTAATGGATCAGCGATGGTAACGCTCATGCAGGTGACAGCGTTGTCGGGTAAGGTTTTGATGTCGGCTATGTAAACATTGTTTGATCGTTCCCCCTCCAGGATAACATTTGAGGAACCTTCTCGAATAATTAGGCACTTATTATTATGAAACACCACTTTGTTTCCTCGGTCACATAGTTGAGATATGCTTAAGAGACTATGCCTTAGTCCTTTTCTAAGAAATACATTCTCAATACAATGTGAATCAGATAAGCCGACTTTGCGAATACCAATTATCCTTCCTTTCTTATTATCTCCGAAGGTTACACTGCCTCCTTCATAATCCTCTAATGACAGAAATTTCTTCTTATCACCCGTCATGTGTCTTGAACACCCACTGTCTAAGTACCATCTGTGAACCTACGATAGTCATTTTTGTTTCTTAGGTACCCAAATGGATTTGGGTCCTTTTATATTAGGCAAAGAATCTTTACGCACCCATATTTTTTTGTGTCTATCACAGTGTTTATTTGTTTTACTTTCAGATTTCTTTTTCCACTTTCTTTTGGCATATTTTCTTTTACTAGTTTCCTTTTCCTTAGTCTTTTTACCTTCCGATGTTTATGAGGCATACTCATCCAACTTCTCCTGCATTATTCCTTTTTCTTTTATCAATTCTATGATTTTTGAAGTCAGAGAATTTTTTATTTTATCATGATTTATTTTCTCAACATTGATTTCATTTTTTAGTATGGATATAGTTCTTTTTAGTTCCGCATTTTCTTCATTCAATTTCTTAACACTAGCACTAACTTTTTCATGATTAGTGTCCCTTTTTGATTCCTCTCTATTAATGTTTATACTTGAACAAGTTGTTGAATCGTCTGATACATCTACCTTTGTTTTTGATATTTCAGAGGATTCCTTTTTATTTGTTCGAGTATTTTCACATCTTTTTAGAGTAATATTTTCAAAGGCTATCTCATTTATTTGTTCTAGTAACTCATTTATTTCTTTCTTTTGTTGCTCACATGTTTCTAATACCTCATCAAAATGTAAAAGAAGTTTCTCTTTGGTAAGTTTCCTAAGTCTTTTCTTAAACATTGTAAATTTACCTCATTGCTTTCCTCATCAGAGTCAGAACTTGATCCACGCGTCTTTGCCATCAGGCACATGTCTTTGTGCGTCCGTGTCTTAGACTTCGTCGTGTTGCCGTGTTGAGCACTTAGGCAAAAGTTTGCCTCGTCTTCATCTTCAGATTCTTCTTCTTCATCTGAGTCCAGCTCTCCCCATCCACACGAAGCCAGCATGGCTTGTTTGTGTTGGAACTTTGATCGTTCTCTTTAGATTTGATATTTTTCCATGTCGGACAATCTTTGATTAGATGCCCGGTCTCTCCACACTTAAAGCATCCTTTACTGTTTTGTTTTGTATTGGAGTTGTTACCTCTTTCTCTAAATGAGTTTATTGGTCCGAATTTAAAATTCTTTCGAAAGCGTTTGACAAAAAGGGCTATGTCATCACTCATGGTTTCCTCATCGTCACTAATAGAACTTTTTAAGGCTATCCCTCTACTCTTAGATGATTCATTTTGACGTTGATTTAGAGAGAGTTCATGAGCCATGAGGTTACCTAACAACTCTTGATAACTAAGTGATGTGAGATCTTTTGATTCCTCAATAGCGGTAACTTTTGGTTGCCATTTGTCAGTGAGGCTTCTTAAGATTTTTCTGACCAGATCTTCAGTATCAAATTTTTTACCAAGATTTCTTAGTTCATTAGTGATGTTGGTGAATCTTGCGGACATTTCAACGATGCTTTCATCTTTATCCATTTTAAACAATTCATATTGTTGCGTTAATAAATCAATCCTGAACTTTTTTACTTGGGTAGTCCCCTCGTAAGCGAATTCTAAGCTGTCCCAGATTTCTTTTGCGGAAACACAGGAAGTGAGTCGATTATATTCTTTGGACGAAATTCCTCGTTGCAATAATGACATTGCTCGAGAATTCTTTTCGGCCTTTTTATAATCGTTCTCATCATAGTCCTCTTCATCCTTTATGGAGATGTTCCCTAGAACATCAACGGATTGGATGACAATAGGACCCTTGACTATAATTTTCCAGTATTCAAAATCTGTTCCTTTTATATAGTGCATCATTTTGTTTTTCCATAAACCGTAGTCTACACCATCAAATGTGGGAAACTTAGAGTTTTTGGAATCCATTTGATCAAAATGGATAAATATAGAATCGCTAGTTTAGGATCTACTCTTTTGATGTGAGTCAATCAAGAGAACCTGCTCTGATACCAATTGTAGAGTCTAGCGATACTAGGAAATACTCTAGAGGGGGGGGGGGGTGAATAGAGTATTTAGGTACTTTTAAAATTTTAAACTTTATATTACACCAAAATCTAATTAGGAAAGATTTAGTGTAATATGGCGTGATTTGTAAGGCTAAATAAACGAAGTACTAAAGAAACGTTTGCTACTATACTTACTACTAACGAGTATAAGTATAACAAATAGCAAATCACAATAAGAGCACAAAGAAAATAACACGAGCAATTTTAACGTGGTTCGGCCCAATTGAAAAAGCCTACGTCCACCAGTGTCTTTATTTATAAGTGTACCTTCTCCGGATTACCTTACAAATAAGACAATCACGATTAACTCTAATCGTGATGGTGTGAGTGATGTTAAGCACTCAGTGTGTGGGATATTAAGCCCACGACAATGAAGGATGTTAAGCCTTCGGTGTGAGGGATGTGAAGCCCTCGGTGTTTGAACGATGTGAAGCGTTCAAGATGTGAACGATGTATGTCGTTCGATTGAGTAACCACTACTCGACTCGTGTGCTATACTATTTAGGTTTACAAAATTTCTCTAGCTATGAATACACTTCAATTGTCTAGAGAGAATAATGAAACAATATGACTTCCTAGCGTAAACTATTTAAACACGATTTATATAGCCAAGACTTAAATCTAAAATTATTGCAAAAGCTTTTGAAAAAATTTGTGATGTGATTTTTGCAATGTAAGAGATGTGTGTGTAAGTCGTGATCTTTTAAGTGAGGAAGAACAAGGTATTTATAGGTGAGACATATTCCTTAAAAAAGGAAATAGGATCACTTTAATTGATGTGCTTCCTCATTTAAAGAAGATATGTTAGGTGGAGAATCAATCAACCAAGACAATATATATAAGTTTCCTTTGTTAATGATTTTCTAATATCTTAAAGAATCAAGATATTGGTGAGAATCATTTTTATTGAAAACTTCTATTTTCTTGATAGATATTATCCTCTTTTAGACTATCTTCTTTAGATACACGATTTTGACAAGATACTCACATTTTAAAAATATTTTGATTTTAATCCTTGGCGGTTCGTGTGTGGTTGTTTACCAAGGTTAATATAACCTTGTTCAAGGTTATACTATCCTTGCCATATTATTTCATTGCTCCCTTTACATAAGAGTTCCTAGGATGCACTTCTTCCTTTTGAGAGCTTGATCGTGTTTCGCCATCTTGAAGTATCTTCTTATGTGAATACCTGTTCTTGGCACACTTGAATCGTCACTTAGAAAATATTGACATAAGCAAAACATGTATAGTAGGTTCAACATCAAGTTTTTACTTCCCCAGCGTGAGTCGGTGTTTCGCCTAAATGTTACATGCAAATTGCTATGTGTCAGCATACAGGTACACCGAAGACTCCCGAAGAAATCTCAAAATTCCCCAGTGGAGAAACTCAAGCAACTTCTTTCGGGATGTATCTGTAAACAGATACACCCATAGCTTCCAAGGCAAGCTCCCGCGTAATTCCAAGATGGGATGTGTCTGTAAACAGACACACCCATAGCTTCCAAGGCAAGCTCCCGCGCAACTCCAAGATGGGATGTGTCTGTAAACAAACACACCCAAGACTTCTTCAGACAAAGTCCCCGCGACATTATTGACATCTATCCAGGTATGATTTCTATCTTTTGGCTGGCGAGCCCTTCACGCAAGTCTAATGGACTATAAACGACCCGATCGGAAGTCTGCCAGGTCTTAATCCTTGATTGGCCTGGTAGCTACTCTGACTTTCGCCTTGTCCAAGCCTCAGTCAGAGTGGGGGCTCTGTAGACACCCACATTTTGACCACCAGGTGTCTATAGTAGTTCCCGCCAAACACCCGATGATGATCGGACGCAAACATGCTTTAATGGACTCGGATATGGGCTCGAAATCATGGACATTTGGTTTAGGCTTATTATGGAGTACAAATCTCACAAAACCAACCTCAAATCCAGGCCCAGTGGGTCGTTTCGAGTCAAATAAGACTAATTTGGGTCGAATCCGGCACCAGGGGCAAAACCGTCTTTTAGCGACCGAGTCAAAACGCGGTCAAAGATATTTCCCGAGACACACGGACCAGCCGTGACACCTCACACGTCCGGTTTGGACTCAAATACTACAAAAAATCAGCCTCACAAAATATTAAACAAATCCGTTTAAGAAAAGAATTCGATCCCAAGTAGGAATCCTGTCCGAATACCAAATCAATTATTCGACCGAGCATCAAATAACTCGGCCAAGCAGCCCCATTTCAGCCAAGGTACATTGCTTCCTCACCAAGCAACGAAATTTTTGTTCCACTCGAATTACTTATTCCTATCCTTAGATGGAATCCTACCTCAACCCGACTGGTGACTCTGACGGTAGGGATTTTGTCCTGAATCCCACCGATCAAATAAATAACCGGCAAAACCTAACTAGGGTAGCTAGGGTAAGTCGGGTCGAATCCACGGGGACGGTAAGAGGCGTCTAGACCAAGGTCGCCCAAATACTAGACTAAGTCAACGAGCTAAGCTAGAGAATGATAAGAGGGAGAGAGCTAGACTAAGACTAAGAAGAACAACTAAGGAAAACGGGCTAGGATTAGGTCGGGGTCAAAGGGGTAACGGAATGGTCAAGGAAGAGCTAGAGCGAAGGAGGTAGTAGGGTGATCTAGGGTGGTCCGGGCTCTCGCAACTTAGACCGACCTAGAGGTTCCTCATGGAACCCATCCGGCGACACACACGACAAAGAAAGACAAGAAAAACAAGCATTCCAACCTACTTAGTCATTCAAGCATTTCAACAAACATGTAATATGCATCAACCAAGAGGAAACCCAAATCTTCCACAAATTCCTCCAACAAACCCTTAATCATCCAATTAACACCCTAATCACCTTACTAACCCTAGCAAGAACACTACTCTAACATCATCAAACTAAAACTAACAAGAACAAGGGGAAACAACACAAGAATCAAAACATCCAAAATGAAACTAGTGAAAAAGATAAACTAAGAACAATAAGATGAACAAAGATTAAAACTTGGATGAATAAACAAGATAAAGAGTAAAAAGGAAGAGAAGATTGTACCAAACTAGTGAAGAAGAAAGACTGAAACTTGCATTAATGAAGAAAACCCAAAACAAACCACCAAGGTTGTCAATCTTGGAAGGATCTTGAAGAATTCCCTTAATACAAGTACTAAACTAAGATTAACCACTAATTACCGGCTAATCTACTCTAATCTAATCTAATCTAATCTAACCTAAAGTAGTCTAGGGTTTAATGTCTAGTGAAGTGCATAAGCTAAGAATGACAAGGGAAGAGTATATATAGGGTTACAAATGGAAAGGAGAAGAAAGAAAACAAGGCGGAGCTGCAGCAGGACTTTCCCGATCGGGAAGGGAAATCCCGATCGGGAAACTTCAACTTTCCCGATCGGGAATATGCCATCCCGATCGGGAAGGCTCCACAGTGGCGTCCCTAATCGTGCACTTCATCCCGATCGGGTTTGAGGCCTTCCCGATCGGGATGGGTCTTGTAGGCCTCCAATACGAACTTTTTGGTCCCTCCTTGCTTCTCATGGGCTTCCCATCGATTCTCGGGACTCGGGATCGGGTCTCGAAGGCTCGGGATTGGGTCCCAAGGTCTCGGGGTCGATTCCAAGGCATCGAATCATTGTTCCTTTACTCCGTTGGCTCCAAAATGTGTATGTATGGAGTCGGAATCGCTCCAACTCTTCCAAATCGGACTCGGGAACCTGAAACCAACTAAAGGAAGCATAAGAAGCCCCTAAACCGCTCCCATGGAGCAATTCTACAAGGAAAATGGGACCAAAACACTACAAAATAGGCACTACAAACCACACTTATCAACTCCCCCACACTTAACCCTTACTCGTCCTCGAGTAAGCACATACTAACTACTATACTAGCCGAATGGGTATTATCGCACCCTACGCCCTTTCAACTCACGCGAGTACACATAGAGGAAAAGTGCACTCCGCAAGGCAAGTGGGGTCTTGCGACTAAACTGTGGATGCAACCGGACACAAAACACATAAACAAACAAACACAAACACAAAGACAAAGTTAAGTAACTAGGAAAACAAAGTCTAAACTAGCACCGTCCCCGGCAACGGCGCCAAATTGACGGTAGGGATTTTGTCGTGAATCCCACCGATCAAATAAATAACCGGCAAAACCTAACTAGGGTAGCTAGGGTAAGTCGGGTCGAATCCACGGGGACGGTAAGAGGCGTCTAGACCAAGGTCGCCCAAATACTAGACTAAGTCAACGAGCTAAGCTAGAGAATGATAAGAGGGAGAGAGCTAGACTAAGACTAAGAAGAACAACTAAGGAAAACGGGCTAGGATTAGGTCGGGGTCAAAGGGGTAACGGAATGGTCAAGGAAGAGCTAGAGCGAAGGAGGTAGTAGGGTGATCTAGGTTGGTCCGGGCTCTCGCAACTTAGACCGACCTAGAGGTTCCTCATTGAACCCATCCGGCGACACACACGACAAAGAAAGACAAGAAAAACAAGCATTCCAACCTACTTAGTCATTCAAGCATTTCGACAAACATGTAATATGCATCAACCAAGAGGAAACCCAAATCTTCCACAAATTCCTCCAACAAACCCTTAATCATCCAATTAACACCCTAATCACCTTACTAACCCTAGCAAGAACACTACTCTAACATCATCAAACTAAAACTAACAAGAACAAGGGGAAACAACACAAGAATCAAAACATCTAAAATGAAACTAGTGAAAAAGATAAACTAAGAACAATAAGATGAACAAAGATTAAAACTTGGATAAATAAACAAGATAAAGAGTAAAAAGGAAGAGAAGATTGTACCAAACTAGTGAAGAAGAAAGACTGAAACTTGCATTAATGAAGAAAACCCAAAACAAACCACCAAGGTTGTCAATCTTGGAAGGATCTTGAAGAATTCCCTTAATACAAGTACTAAACTAAGATTAACCACTAATTACCGACTAATCTACTCTAATCTAATCTAATCTAACCTAAAGTAGTCTAGGGTTTAATGTCTAGTGAAGTGCATAAGCTAAGAATGACAAGGGAAGAGTATATATAGGGTTACAAATGGAAAGGAGAAGAAAGAAAACAAGGCGGAGCTGCAGCAGGACTTTCCCGATCGGGAAGGGAAATCCCGATCGGGAAACTTCAACTTTCCCGATCGGGAATATGCCATCCCGATCGGGAAGGCTCCACAGTGGCGTCCCTAATCGTGCACTTCATCCCGATCGGGTTTGAGGCCTTCCTGATCGGGATGGGTCTTGTAGGCCTCCAATATGAACTTTTTGGTCCCTCCTTGCTTCTCATGGGCTTCCCATCGATTCTCGGGACTCGGGATCGGGTCTCGGAGGCTCGGGATTGGGTCCCAAGGTCTCGGGGTCGATTCCAAGGCATCGTATCATCGTTCCTTTACTCCGTTGGCTCCAAAATGTGTATGTATTGAGTCGGAATCGCTCCAACTCTTCCAAATCGGTCTTGGGAACCTGAAACGAACTAAAGGAAGCATAAGAAGCCCCTAAACCGCTCCCAAGGAGTGATTCTACAAGGAAAATGGGACCAAAACACTACAAAATAGGCACTACAAACCACACTTATCAGACTCTTTCTTCCTTTGCAAGTTAGTCATCCTATAAATAGGACCCTCCCGTCACACATTCAAGACATCAATTACCAACAATTCATGAGACACCAACAATTCATAACATAACATCGATTCATCATTCATCCTCAACACCTCGATCAATTATTCATATCATGCAACATACATTCATACATCATCGACGAAACAATTCAAAATAATTCCCGACAAATTTGACCCACAAGCCGGCCAAAACCCATCACTTCACACGTCCAAATACACCATCCTAAACTCATCCACATCGTCTCGACGCTTCAGTGTCTAAGCCACTTCCCGACGAGCTCTTTTCCGAGAAAACAAAGCATGTAGGTTGAGGGTGTAAAATCAAACCCGATTTTTTCTCTTTCTCTTCTTTTTTCACGTTCTTTTCATTTTTTTCGTCGTTGTGTCGGTCCGTTTCTTTTTAATATGGGTCGTCGTCGCATTTTTTTTATTTTCTAATATCGATACTATAAAAACTATTTTCATATATAAACGTTCTTAAAATACGATATCGATTCTCTAATCAAATATCGTATTAAAAAAGGACTAAATTAAATCTCGTTGATGCAAAAAAATTGTTACATCTTTTTTTAAAACAAAATACGACGATTTTAACGCGGAGAGAATTAACATTTTTTTTCTTCTTTTCAACCAATTTCTTTTCTTTTTCAAAACAATTTTCAAAACACTTTTTTCACTTTTTCTAAAATCATTCTAACTATTTGATATCGATTTCATAATCGAATATCGAGTACGACGAATATCAAAAATATAAATCGAGTATAAATTAATCCATATTTGTACGCGATTTATAAAAATTGACGATTTTCGAAAAATAAAAAAGCGGGACAGACTCCCGCGCGAGTCGCGCGCCTCCTAGGCGACTCGCGCGAGAGCCTGGAAGGCCGGGTCCTTTTTCTCTTCGCTTTCTCGTATTTTATTCTTTTCGTTCCTTATATAAAACAGCGACTTTCGCGACATATTTTCATATTTCGATAAATATTTTTTTCGACTTCGGTCAACACGTGTTAATCCATCACGTGTCATAAACCTTTTTCTAAAATCATGCATATAATCATATTTACATCTTTATTCGATCTATTCAATCGTTACTAACTCGTTTTCTCGCGTTTGTAGCAGTTTACTTTATTTTCATCTTTTGTTTTATTAGACTAAAACCAACTTCAAATGCTAAAATAACTTTGACATTATTAGTTTAAGATGCATTAAACGACTTAGCAACCCATTTATTTCTCTCGCATGCTTAGGGAAAACAATGTTTGCATATCATTCCACTATCGAACTAACACGTGTACACCAAAAACGAACGATATCTTAGTAAAGGCCGCTAAGTGCGGGCGGGGTTGGGTGTTCTCAGTGAACTTCCCAACACGTACCCTCACCCCTTACTTAGAACCATGGTTTCCGGATGTCCGAATCCATTGGCAATGAGAGTCATTCAATACACGATATCCGATAATGTCGGTATCTGTATCAAATGCTAAGGGACGAACCCGATAAACCCTGACATCGGAAATGGGCCATATTTTGTACATGGCCCACTACGACATAGAGTGGGTTCGAACGGGCCCGAACTCCCACAAAGTTCGGTGGCGACTCCTACTTCAATTTCAATTTCAATTTGACCATCTCATATGGAGATTCATTCGCCTCCCCAAACCCGCGCGTGGTCGCGTCGGGGTGGACTTATGTCATGTCCACAAATACCAATGAAGCGTACCACTCAATAACGTTGCTACACACTGAAATGGCCAGCTAAAATAGAATAAAAAAAATACCGTTCCCAGTGTATGGGCTACTAATTGCACCACCACAAAACTAATCCCCTCATTTAAAGCATACCTACCCACCGAACCCCACTCCAAACAATTGTCACAGTCACATGCGCACACTTCCCCCCTCCCTCCCTCACACACTCTACTTCACCGCAGACTTTTTGAACTCCACTGCAACACGGTAGGCCAGCCAGTGGTGCCGGGAATCAAGAACAGTGGTTCCACAAGTTTCTTAGCACCGCATCCGGTATGTCTTCCCAGTCACATCATAATGAAGAGGTTATACAGGGAACTCTATTTAGGGTTTTTTTTCATGTCTTTTGATTTGTATCATCTAATCATCTAATTAGTTAGAATTTGATGGTGGGATTATTGATGTTGCTGAACTCCCTCTGTTTACGATTCCATTTCGATAAATTCCAGGTTTTGTAGTGAATTAGTTTGACTACTTTTTTTAGTGAATCTCTGCTTTCCGCTTCTTAGTACCCGAACCTTAGGAGCAGTAAGTGTGCTGTTACCACAGTACGCTTCCTACATTTTCCTGTCTCTCTCTACTCCTCGTCTATGCTTCTCTCAGTGTTCCTCATCTTCACTTTTTTTCGTTTGTTTCTGTTACTAATGTTGCCTTTTTTTACGATTTCTGTTCACGTAGAGTGCTCGGCTTAGGTTAATTGATCAATTCATGTCATTTTTTATGTAGATTTGTTTGCATCGAGCCCTTTTTCGTTTGTAATTGTGCTTGTCATTCATAGGTTATTATGTGCTAAGACACGAGTTTCGCTTGTTCCCATGGACTTCCTTTCGCCTTTCCTCTTCTTCCCACAAGTGATGCTGTAAAACAAACCTTCAACGGTAAATTAGACCTTCAGCGATGTTTGTTCCTCTATGGCGGGCGCTGTGCCTCTGTGTGTTTGCTGTTGGCATGTTTTCTGTGCTGCATTGTCATCTTGTGCTTGCTCTGACCACTCTAGGGTTTCTCTGTTTCTGTTTTAGCTAAACTTCCTGGGTTCGCTTTGCCGCTAAGCTGCCATGCAACTTTTTTGCTCATCCTGTAGATTCGAACCACAGCCCGTGCTGTGATTGCCACTGCCAGAGAAGGAGGACACGGAACAGAAGTATGGAGGCCGCGCATGATATCGGACGTCTTGTGTGCGAGTACGCGTACCCCGCTCGCTTGATAGTTGACGACATGCCTTACCATATGCGAAGCACCCGCGCAGCAGCGCGGCGTCACGCAGCTGTCAGGGACACGCAGCTGTCAGGGACACGCTAAGAAACCTAGGCTACCCAGTTTCCAGGATCGAACCGGTATCCACACAGCCGGGCTCCGCTTTCAAGAGAGCTATGGTATTGAAGTTTGAGTACGGCGTGAACAGCTACTGGCCTGTCATTAGGCTGTCGCGCCTTTCCGAGAAATCGGGCTGTGAAAAGGAACGTGGCGCCGAACAGACCGCAACGTTCGGGGCGTTCGTCTGTGCGCTGCAACCCGTGAAAATAGTGCATATTTGCCAGCGGATGTGCAGTACCGGTTTATGCCAGCAGAACTGAAGCTGAGCGCAGAAACTATGGCACATGAAAATGACGTGATGGAATTCGGTGATGTACAGATAGAACTCCTCAACTTATACCCAGAATTATATATGTGGGACGTTCGGGAAGAGTGACGACGGCATGCACGACAGCAGGTGTGCTACTAGCACAGGCTGTTCAGACACGGAGACGGATACGAGTGCCAATTACTCATCGTCTGATTTCTCAGACAATTTATTTAGACCAAAGGTTTTTCTGAAGAATTGAGGCTAATGTAATTTCCTGTAGAACCAGTTCTCTGTTCTCTTAAGCTGTGATGCTGTCGGTGACTACGAGTTCAGCTTTACAAATTTCTAGACTTCAGGTTCCCTTGTCTGCTATCTCCGAAACTGCTGTTATGGGGGTTTGAGTTTCAGTATGTCTCCGAATTAAGGACTTTGATTATATTAGACTTCTTGATCGTCTTTGGTTGGGATACAAGACACGAACATTAGGTCAACTCTGGCTCCTTCTAAAGACCGAAATAAATAGAATCTAATACTCAGTCCGAGAAAGAAAACTTGCCGGTATAAAAAAAAAAGACAAACCCCACCGCTCTGCACCGATGCACTACTCAGTACTCAATATTAAAAAAAAAGGATTGTACCACTCATTTATGTCGCACTGCTAGGGGTGTTATCGAGCCGATATGAGCAGAAGCTCGTTCGGGTTCGGGTTCGGCTCGAAAATTCGAACTCGGGCTCGTCTCGAAGTTGCTCGAGCTCACAAAACTAAAGATCGCGCTCGTCTCGTCCCAAGCTCGAACTCGACCCGAGCTCGCATCCTGCTCCTTCACCTTCATATTTTTTCGTCGGTTTATGAATATAGATATCTAAACGTACATTTTTTAAAAGACAAAAAAAATATTGAAGCAAAAATTATAAGTATGGTAATTATAAATTTCAAATAAACATGTATTATGAATTATCATAAGTTAAAAAAATTACACTTATAATGCTAAAAACAAAAAAAAGAGCCCAAACGAGTTTCCGAGACGAGCCTTACTGACCTCGGGTTCGGCTCGGATTTGAACAAGTTCGGCGCGCGCGCAAAGTTGGTCTCTTTTCGACCAATCTTGAACCGAGCTTCCACCAAGGCGATTCCGAGCCCTCTACGAGCCGTCTCTGATGGGTTACACCCCCACGCACTACCCTGAAACGCCCAACTAAAAGACAATTCAAAAAAAAATTGAGAAAACATTGACCATTGCCGCACCCTCGGTGTATGGACTACTAATTGTGCCACCAACCAACTAATCCCCTCATCTAAAGCATACCAACCCACCAAACCCCACACCAAACAAGTCTTTAACTCCACCGTCCCTCCCTCACACACTCTACTTCGCAGCAGAAATTTTGAACTCCAATGCAACACGATAGGCCAGGCAGTGGTGCTGGAAATCAGGGACAGTGAGGCCAGAAGTTTCTTCACACCGCATCCGGTATGTTTTCCCACTCGCTTCCTTGCTTACCTTACTCCCTACTTTCGGCTGCTTAGTACCCGAGCCATAGGCCGCGTGTCCCCGTAGGCGATTCTCACATACTTCACCTCCAATGCACCTGGTGTTTTAGATACATGCGGCGAGAAAGACCGCCAAGAATCACCCGCACACTTCTCTCTGACAGATCTGAACCACTGCAAGAATCACCCACAAAACTTCATCCTTGCTGCCCAACAAAATGGAGCGCCCAACAATAATTTTTTACATTAATTTATTATTAACAAAGAGGAAGTTGGATTGTTTGTTTTTCTTTAATCGGTTTGCATTTTTGTTGCATTGTCGTTCTAATGCATTTTTAGATTTTTTTTTCCCGTCTTCTGCCGTTTTGGGGTGAGTGGTGGAGAGACTGAATTGTTCACTGTGTGTCTCTTTATTTTTTCTGGGTTCTTACGCTCTTGTTAATTTCTGGTTATTTGAGATGCTAAATCGATGGGTTGAGCAGTTTTGGGTTTGCACATTGTTATTTCAGTCATCCATAATCTAGCGACTATCCCAAGAAATTAAATCGCAGGCCCCTTGCTTTTCATTTCGTACATAATCTACTCTTCACTCTTCCTCTTATTTTTACAGATTTTGGAACCCTAGAAAATGTGTACATTAAAAAGGTGATTGTGCGACGGGTTTGAACCACTACAAAAAGCGCCCACAAACCTTCATCATTGCTTCCCACCGGTTTAGTGATTGTAAATGCTAATTTGATATTTTGATGCTTTGAATTGAAATCATGCTTAGCTTTTCTATGTTGTTGGTGAGAATCCCCTTTTTGAATTGTAAATGTGCGATTTGAGGACTTCAGTTGATGGGTATCTACGCTTCTTTGCAGATTTATCGCCGTTCCACAGGAAGCAGTGGGACGACTGGAACTGAATTCCAACAGAACACCAACACAGAACGCATGTATGGAGAATACGAATGACATTGAAGGTTTTTTATGTGAATACGTGTACCCAGCTCGCTGGATAGTTGACGACTTGCCTTGTCGCATACGGGCCAGTCGGACAGCATCGCGGCGTCACATGGCTTTGAAGGACATGCTAAAAAACTTGGGGTACCCAATTGTGAGCTTCGAACCAGTAACCAGACAACCGGGCTTCGCTTTCACAAAAGCTATAGTGCTGGAGTTTGAGGAGGGTATGGACAAATAGAGGCCTGCCATTAGGCTGTCACACCTTTTCAAAGAAGCGGGCTGCGGAAGGAGACATGTGGGCGACAATACAGCAACGTTCAAGTACATACGTCTGTGGGCCGCAACCCGTGAAGACAGCGCATATTTGCCAGAGGTTGTGCAGTATCGATTCGTGCCGGCTGCACTGAAGGCGTGTGCAGAAGCTGCACCGCGGGGCTATGACATGATGAACTTCGACGTTGTACACACTGAACTCCTAAACTTATACCCAGAAACTATATTTCCGTGACGTTAGCGAAGCATGAGAACAGCGAGAACACCAGTGGGTGTGCTGTTAGCGCAGTCCGATCAACTGTGGAGAAAAAGACAGCCACTGATTACTCTTCATCTGATTCACTGAACTTCTTTTGTTTGAACTTAGGTATTCAGTTCTATTTTAAGGATTTCTAGCATTTCGACTCCCCTTGTGCGATGTATGTCAACTTTATGAAAACTTTGCAGCACCTCAAATCTCTCGGTTTGGTTAATGTCAGCTTCTTTAGAAATTTGGTATGGACTTACGTGTCATCCGAAACAAGTCTACTCAGTGTTAAGTTATCTAAAAAGGTGGTTGTTCCTGGTTATCTGGCTCCCATGTAGAGCGTGTCTTCTTAGCGATTTCCAGTACTCTTTGGCCAGATGAGATTCCTAAAATATGTGCCCCACCAGATGTGTCGTCTCAGCTCTCACCACATGGCCGCTGCATCGCCCCGCTGTAGTGACGCTGGAACAATGCCGCGGCCCCTATACCCCACACGTGCGTCTGCCGCCCTGCTTGCGCGGACACTTTTCATTACACCCCAAAATTCCCCCGGCTATACCCATCAAGGTGCCCGGCAGTCCCCCACGGCCACCTATGTCGCCACTCCCACCCCGGACACCGCGCGCATCGCGTGCGACCCTGCAACTAGTTATATAAAAACACAAAAAGAAAAAAAAACACGCGCAATTCATCTATTCCGTTACTGTTCATCTCATTCTTCCCCAATTCAAACACACACAATCAATCGATTTCTCAAACAACTCACCTGCGATAAACGCACGCACTCAACGCAATCGATCAACGCACCAATTCAAGCAATCAATCAATCATTTGCCGGGTAATCCTTCAATCAATCCACATTCGCGATTTTCTCATCTGCAATTCTCTCATCCACGATTCCTATTTTCGATTTTTAATTTTTTACTCTAAATTTTTATTTTTTCACTCTAATTTTACTTATATCTCCATCATTCACCAGGTATTCAATAATCACACGCACAATTCGTCTCATTCGTCACTTTTCGTCGTTGTTGTTCGTGTTGCTGTTGTTATTTTCAATTTTTCATTTCTCACCAGGTATACCTATTTTCAATTTATTTTTCTGAGTAGAAAAATTAGATTTTGGATGGTCTTATTATTTTTCTGAATTGTGTCAATTATTTCTGCAGAATAAGTTGCAGAATTTAGCAGGCGAATGCAACTCGAATTTAATCGAATCCTTGATGCCAGTTGTTCGGAAACGTGTTGAATCTCTCCGTGTGCTCCAGGTTCTACCTTCATTTTCATGTTTAGTTTCGACGTATTTAACGATTGCTAAGTTGTTTTGACTTTGATGAGGTTTACACGTAGGATTTATCATTCCCAAAAAAAAATATCATGATTTCATTCCCCTTTTAGCACTAGTTCTTGGAAAATGAACGACAACTGATGGTGGTTGATCAATGTTTATGAAAGGAATGAGTTGCTTTGCTTTAGTCAATGATGCTATTTGGTTGTAATGTTGTGCTCGGGAGACAACTGTTCTGGTGGTGTACGATCAATTACATGGTTTGTGATAACTTATAAAATAAGACCATTAGAGATCAAGTGACGGAGAGTTGTGGGCATTTAGAGTCTGTGCTAGTAATGACATTCATTGCTGGTTTGGTGTGTTCATATATTTTCTTATGTATGTGTCTATGTTAAATGGTTGTGACAAAAATAAGATTATTTGTTGATGGATTTGTAAGTTTGGAACTAAAAGGACAAATAAAATAAACAAAATGAATATGGACGGTTTATTTTGCACAAAAACTAGGCCTAATAAAGTACAACTGTTAGTTCCATTTGTAGTTCTTTTGATTAGGCGTTTCCTCATACTACATAATTGTTACCAAATAAATTAATAATTTTAGTTTTAATCGTTATAAGGTTACACTTGGTCTATTTTCTATGAAGATGGTAACCATTAGAGCTAATTGTTCATCTTCCGATATGAATTCTTCATTTGGTTTATCAAGGATATATTGATCTTTTATGTGATCTTTTAAAATGAAATTGTCTCATTCTTGTAGGTTACACTTTTTAAGGCTGCACTTTCACTTCTTTTAAGTCCCTACTTACACTTTTTAAGAAGTGTAATTAGAGACTAAAAGAAGTGTAGGTAGAGACTAGAAAAAGTGTAATTAAAGACTAGAGAAGTTTAATTGTCTCATTCTTGTAGGTTACACTTTTTAAGGCTCCACTTACACTTCGTTATGTCTCTACTTACACTTTTTAAGAAGTGTAATTAGAGACTAAAATAAGTGTAAGTAGAGCCTAAAAGAAGTGTAATTAGAGACTAGAGAAATGTAATTGTCTTATTCTAGGTTACACGTTTTAAGGCTCCACTTACACTTCTTTAAGGCTCTACTTACACTTTTAAAGAACTGTAAGTAGAGACTTAAAGAAATGTATGTAGAGACTAGAGAAGTGTAATTATCTCATTCTTGTAGGTTACACTTTTTAAGGCTCCACTTACACTTTTAAAGAAGTGTAATTAGAGACTAAAAGAAGTGTAAGTAGAGTCTAAAAGAAGTGTAAGTAGAGATTAGAGAAGTTTAATTGTCTCATTCTTGTAGGTTACATTTTTAAGGCTCCATTTACACTTCTTTAAGTCTCTACTTACACTTCTTAAGAAGTGTAATTAGAGACTAAAAGAAGTGTAAGTAGGAACTAGAGAAGTATAAGCATGCACTAAAAGTTTAATTCTGTAATTGTACATGTACATGTTGAAGTAACTGAAGAAGATTCACAAATGGTAGAAGTAGATTTAGGTATATAAATTTTGTTAATTATTTCCACATAGAAGTGTAAATGGACAGTAAATAAGTGTATCAAAATTGTAATTAATCATTCTTGATTTGATTATTCAGATGCTCGTGAGACAATACAATACTTTTATTATTGATTCTTCTTCTTGTTTGTGTCGATTCATATGAAAAGTTCGTAGTTAATTCTTGTGCACAAAAGGCTGATCAAGGAGTACGTAAGAGGATACAAACATTTATGGACATCTTTGGAGGATTTCAAGAATTGTGGACGTGAAGAAGTTTATCAAGGAGTATGATGCTCAAATGCTACTCGAGAATTTCATGCAGAAAAAGGCTATGTGTCCCTACATTATAATGATATAAAGATGTTGATGACATATACGTGTGCCATTGTTGACTTATTTTGCTGCTACATCATGAAGCATGGGTGAGAGTCTTAGTTGTTAGCATCATTACACTCGCTATATATGCATTCTATGGTCAGTATCATGCCAAACCTAGCTCGGACACCGCGATTGCCTACCATCTCACATCTTCCGAAATTCCACAAGCATAGTGATTTTTTTGAAGCGGTAAATAGGCACATATGCAGGACAAGCATTGACACATCGTGTATTCTTTCATATGATATACCAGATTATACAAACTGCGAATTCCATATTCGTTGATGATGACATAAAACTGTTAAATGCTGTTCTGAAGCTTGGATTGAGTATGTAGTAGATACTTAATTATTTTTATGTCATGTTAACTGTACAATGTGTACATGCTTTGTAATGTAAGTAAGTAATGAGCCTTTTTTACTGTAATAAACTCCTTGCTCCAATAAAGTAATCAGATGTACTCCGTATGCAGTAATGATCATTTATTTTAATTTGTACTTGTCGATCGTGATGAACTCGCTCCAAATAAATTGCATGAACATATAATTAACAACATATGTAGTCAGACTAAACAAAATTAGTCCATTTTATTAATGACCAATTTTTGGTGCAAATTTTCAATTCAAAACAGTGGGACAAAATTACAAAAGATGCAGATTCTGCAATTACAAAAATCTAGCAATTGTTTCTATGCAAAAGATGTCTCATCATCAAATATTCATGTTCACTAACCCAACATTGAGATAATTTGTACTTACATACTCATAACTACTTGCTATATATAAATAATGTAGTAACACATTGATCATCATGTTTAATAATTGACGATGAATGCCAATCTGCAAAGAACTGTATAGGCTGTGATGTTGATTATCCCAGCATAGTTCGACTTTGTTCCATTTCTTAAGCCCATGTCTCACCACAGTCTTTCTTCCAGTTGCTATTAATGAACTTCATAAGATGTTTGGGTGTCATCTTTGTCTTCAAAAAATGTTCTTCATTTGTTATAATTGGAATATCAACATCACAAACAGCGGCATTATCATCAACTTTATCATCTCTTTTTCTTTTGTTACTTGGAATAACAACCACATTTGTCATATCTGGAAAAATAATTGTAATGAAAAGCATAACGAAGAAGTTACACACACTCACACATATTTCTTCGAAAATGGCATATAGAAAACAAATATTGAAGTTTTGATTACACACATTCCCACATGAGAAACTCATAAACGGTTTCTAAGCTGACCACAATAATAACGTACTAGAACTTAGAAATTATTCGTCAAAATTATACCGATTTAGATCGTAACTTGGAGTTTAGAACAATAACGAATAAGTGTAACTAGACGGTGAAAAAGTGTATAGGAGACGGTGAAGAAGTGTAAGTGGACGATTATGTAACTTTTAGAATAATAACGAAGAAAGTGTAACTACACAGTGAAAACGTGTAATTAGATGATAAAGAAATGTAAGTGCATGATTATATACTAAATTTTAGAACAATAACATGTGACAAACTGGTGATATACAATCTAATTCATCACAGATGAAATGAGAGTAGAAGCGGGGAAAGCCAAACCAAAATGTAACAGAGGGACGACAAAACGCAACATCAAACATGAATATCAACAACAATGATAACTATAGCAGCAGGTACGAACATAAAATAGCAACAATAGCAAAGACGGAAATTAGAATTTGCGAGAAGGAGATGAGGAAGCAACAAAACGCATCAGTAGCAGCAAGGCACGGACAGATCAGGCACACAACGAAAAAAATAGTTAGACAGAACGAAGAAGAAGAAGAAGAAGAAGAAGAAGAAGCTAGAGCAATAGAGGTGAACAACAACACTGCAGAAAAACGAACAAAAGCATCGACATTGTAAACACTGTAGAATTCTCAGGAAAAATTTAGTCAGCTACCATGTCAACACTGTAAAATCGAGACGAAGGGAAACAAGTGGTAACAAGTCAACAACAACCACAGCAGTAATAGCGAACACTAAATCGATGAAATTAAATCAAATTAGTTCGATTGAAAAATTGATGAGATTAAAAACTTAAATCAATGAAATAAAATTGATTAAATCGATTGACAACAACCGTAACAGCAATAGCGAACACTAGATAACGAACATAAAAAATCTAATCATTGAATTAAATCGAATAAGCTAACCCTAAATAGATGAAATTAAAAACTTACCGGGGTTCATATTGATGGATAGAAGAATACTTGATCGAAAATTGATGAATTGAGGAATAGAAGAATCAAATTATTGGTGATTGATCGCAAATTAAATTGGAGATGCAGAACAATGAACAATGGAAAGGAATAATTGGGGATGAATCGAGGTAGATTTTTTTCACTTTTACTTCTTGTCGTCCATAAATTTACATAGCGTCGTCCGTATTTTAACCGTATTACCACTTTTACCCCTCACTTCACCTTCCTCTTTATTCACCTTCCCTTCACCTTCCTCTTTATTCACCTTCCTCTTTCTTTCTTTTACCTTCCTTTACCTTCCTCCTCAGCTTCAGTAAAAAAAAAAAAAATTGAAAAACGGTTTCAAGCAATCTCTCTCCAATTAATTCTGTCGTGTCATCTCAATTCCGAATCCAAGGTAAATAATTTCTTAATTTCTCTACTTTAGGGCAAATCGATTTCTTTTTGTGGTCTTTCTTTACCTAAAGTAATCGATTTTTGTTTCTTAATTTCTAGACTTGCTTCGTAGCTAGAAATCATTTTTTCTGCTGAGAATCGAACCTAGGCTGAGGCATAGAATTTTTACACCCTAACCCAGGCTCGATTGTAGAACTCCCACGCCTCTCCCAAGGGAGAGGTGTAGAACTCTTATGCCTCTCCCCAGGGAGAGGCTTAGAACTCCCACGCCTCTTCCCAGGGAGAGGTTTAGAACTCCCACGCCTTTCCCAATGAGAGGTTTAGAACTCCCACGCCTCTCCCCAGGAAGAGGTTCAATTCTTCAATGCCTCCAATCTAAGCGTGCGTCTAAACTCAGAATCGTAGGCATATGTTACGCCTAAACCCAAAATCTCTCTACGTCGTTTTCGTATAATCAATCACGTAAATACTGAATGAATGCTATAAGAATTTTCTGCAGTATAATTTCAGCGGAAACTTAACTGTAATCTTGTAAAAGAACTGTACAAATGCTGTAAAAAATTGAATGGAATTATCCTGCCGTCACAAACAATTCCTTGCCGTCAATACGCAACTATACAGATGCTGTAAAAAAACTGTACAAATGCTCAATTGACTATTATTTTGTAAAAAAAAGGTCAACCTATTTTAAATAGAAAATAAATACGTTTACGTATATATGTTGTGTGTCTTATATACACACACACACACACACATATGTGTGTGTGTGTGTGTATGTATATGTATATTGTAATTGTGCGTGTATAAGTATTTATTGGTTTTGCAATTTTTTTGTTAATTACATTCATGTTTTTACATAATGTTTGTTATAGATGGCGGGCAAGGGTAAGAATGTGGTGGAAGAAATTTCTCGGGTTCAGAACCGTCGTGTGACCGCGTCTGTTCGACGTCGTGTGCACGAGTTGGTTACAGGGTTGGCGACACCGACTGGCAGAGCGGAGAGAAGTCAATTATCTCATCCGACGTACGAGACGAGATCTTTGGAGGACGACGATGAGGACGACGAAAGGTCCTCCCAGTTCGAGGACTACAATGAGGAAGAGCACGAGAGGGACTCTCAGGCAGACGAACGTGTTTCTTCCCCAAAATATATTAGGCTCCCCGTACTAAAAGTGGGAGATTTGACCGGTTCTACGAGTCGGGATCGAGTAGCATGGTTGCACCTGCGAAGGAGAAGGGTATTGCAGATGATGCTTGGATCATTAGAGGTCCTTGTCCGGGAGGTCCCTTCTTGCCTGATGTGATCCCTAGCTTTGGGGGTCACATTGCAGCCGTTCTGTGGTCCTCGCCTCGCGGTGGTCGCCCATTGTTGAATACGTATAATCGGAGGAACAAGGTTCGTGAGCTACGTCGGTTGGAGCTCCCGGTAGAGGTCAGCAACGCCCTGTCGAGCACTGGTCTTATGCGGCTGGGTTTGTGTTTGTCAAAGAATTTGAACGTCGCTCTCATCTCTGCTTTCATTGAGAGTTGGCAGCCCGACACGAACACATTTCACATGCCGTTTGGTGAGATTACAATTCTTCTTCACGACGTCGCACATCTCATGGGTCTTCGTGTTGACGGAGATATATGCGATGTGTTCGATGGTGATGGTAAAATTGTGGATCCCGTTGTTGCAGTGTGCGAGTACTTTGGGATGACTCCAGATCATCTTAGACGCCCATTGACACCTGGCTCCACTGTACCCGCGTTCAGAGGCGGCGGTGCACTGGCAAAAGCCGTGGAGGAAGTGGCTAAACGCGGGTCGCACGAGTTTCTCGCGCGTGGCTACCTTGCTTTGCTTACTGGACACACTCTCTTTATTGACAAGTCTTCGGATAGGATTCGACCCATTGTCTTCCCACTTACGGGAAATCTCGAAAATGTAGGTCGATACGCCTGGGGAGCTGGAGTTTTGGCGTATCTGTACCGACAGTTGGGTTGTGCGTCTAGAGCCGAGGTGAAGGGCGTGTCCGGGCCTATGTCGTTGTTGCGGGCGTGGATCTTTGAGTATTTTCCCATGTTTAGGCCTGGTCCACCAGCCGTCGTTAGCCCAGGTGCTCCTCGTGCATCCGGTTGGGAAAATGTTGGGCCCTTTGTTAACACGGGCGAGAAGTTGATGGAGTATCGGCGCCTGCTAGATACGTTAGACGCGACTTCCGTTGCTTGGGAGCCCTTTGGAGGACGTCAGGATAAGGTCTTCCCCCGCACACTATTTTCCGGAGTGTTACGCGTGATGGATATTGGTAAACCCTATGCACCCGATCGTTGTCTTCGGCAGTTCGGGTTTAGGCAGATTGTACCCGGGCACATGATGCGTCCACACGTTGTGCAGCTTCCGGCCTCCGGTAACGTGTACAAGGCTGAGTTTAGTCGGACAACCGATTACCTCTGGGATAACTTTCGTGTCCATCGAAGTTACCTTCATCAGCTCTCTTGCCCAGCCCAATACCCAGGTGAGGTTGACCCCGACTACATGGCTTGGTACAACAGGGTTTCTCATCCGTACATCATAGATCCGGACTGCGCTGACGCACCAGTTTCAGTTCCTACTCGACAGCCAGTTCATCAGGTTGGAAAATTTTAAAAGTGTTGTTTATTATTCTGCCTTTACATTGTTTTGTATGTTAACGATGTGATTTACGTTTTGTTCCAGGAATCGCAGAGCATACTACATCGACTAGCAGGAGCGAGGAGGATCACTGATCCTGCGCAGCAGTTGGCCTACTTTCGGGCCATGTTGAGAGACTACGAGCCTTTGCTCCCGCCCTCCCCTGATCATCGTGACGAAGTCGCTGATACATGTCTACTACGTGTCGGGTGTAGACACGAACGCGGATCCGGACGTGGTACCGCTAAAGGACTAAGGGTGACACGTCGTGCAGATGTAGGGACTACCCATCGTCAGAGAGGTGCTCGTGCTTCGAGAGGTGTTATTCAGAACGACTACAGTGACTCATCGACTCCATCTGATTTTTAGATGTTTGTATGATTGATGCCATCTAGTTTGTGAAATGGCTCATGGACGTACTCATTGGGGGATATCTTTTCATCTGATGTTTTCCTTTTCACTAAGGAAATACTTTGTATTCCCCTTGTCTTTAGCCTTATGTTTTGTTGTTATCGTACAAATTCATCTTATTAGCGTGCTGTGGATGAGATTTTTGATACCATAAGTTTTTTAAAAATAGTGAATTATTTTTGCGTGCAATTTCATCTTTGATTTGATAATCTCTTGGCTTAAAAATGACAACCTAAGCATTGTTTGGCTCCATCAAGAGTACAGTGAGATGGACTTGGGGGTTAAAGTTCTCCATTCCTGGGTGTGAGATTCCGTTTTCTATTGAAAAAAGAGGCGTGAGATAATCTGAAATGTCTTCATGATACTGGCTTCTTGGAATTGATCTGCCTGGTAATAAATTACAGGAAAGCTGGTTTCGTTTGTTTACTCGAACCGGCTACTGAAAGTTTGGTTTATGTAGTTTACTTCTTGGATTCTTTTTTTTGCTCTATAATCTGCCATTGAGCTCGTACTTGGTGTACCAACTGTATTTCTGTGAGCGACCCATTAGAGTCTCAAGAGTTGTGATCTTGTTTGTGTTTATAACTTGTAGCCCTGTTTTCTCTAATCTCTACCACCGTGTATATCCTCATCCTCATTTACTGATTGGAACTACTGAACATGTGCAGGGATCTGAACTCAATTATGGACAAAGAGGTATGCTGTTATATGATTTCCTGCAAGAACTCTACAAACATTGATGCAGTCATTGAATGGATGGTGAAGCATTCTAAATCAAAGAGCTAAATTAGTGCCATATTCTCATGGTCATGGTTACTCGGAATTCGTGTGCAAATGAAGTATTGCCCTTGTTGCTAAACTTGAATGTTTGTCTGTTGATATCTCTCTTATATAGAGCTTTATAGTGTTTTATTGTTGATCAAATTACCCTGTTACTGAATCAAGGGAACATATTCTTCTCTCTTACCCAAACCTTTTTTTAAACCAGTCATGCGTCATTACATATTATCGAAAATGTGTTTCTATGAGTATTTGTGGGAAGGCTTTTGATATTATTTCGATGGCATCTAATTCCCCTTTCGAGTGAAAAACCCGAAGTCAATAAACTGTGACAGGTCAGTAGATAAACACAGTACATTTTTTTCGATAGGCTTTATTTTTTTCTCTATTCGCCTATGAGTATAAGTTTAACCCGTTGAATTTTAGAGAAATCGAGACCTTATTCACGTGACATGATTACGGTCCGACCAATCTGCTAAACAGTTCAGCTATCTAGACCTCAAGTTACAAAATAATCATTCATTATCCTGATTGGGGTAAAATGATCGACGATTGAGCTCTTATGTAGGTGATGTGATGTCCAGGTTAAGTATTGATTGTATCATATTAATACCAACACATTGTTATCTTCAGTTTTCAGTTCTTCCGGGAAATGAATATTGAAGAAGAATTGATGGCTGATATTTATGATATTAATGCTAATATGACCAGCATATATAAAAAATTTGAAAACCATGTACTGATCAAAAGTAAGTTACAGCTAGATACTCAATTCAAACAAATTGCTCGAACCATTCACCGGTTTTACTCAAACTCAGTTGACGGATTATTGTTCGACGCTGGGGTCGTATGTAACAGCTCCATTAATTTTAAAGGAGTCGAGTTTTGCTCGATCTAATTGATGGATTATCTAGGTTACTTCATTTTTGGAATTCAGAGAACTTATTATTTGAGGAAAAACTTCCAAATCTCCCTGTCAGTATTTTCTTTGACTAAATGATTGTTGGTTATTTGGCATTCTGTTATGCACTTGTCTTAAGTATTCTGTTATGCACTTGTTATTCCCTTATCATCTAGCTACTACTTTTGTCAGTCGTTTGTAAACATTGCTTTTATTATGCGGATGCAATCGTTAATTATACTACCAAGTTGACCATAACTTATAAACTAAACTTCAACAAAGTAAATGTGTAATAACAACTCTGACTAACTACTTCACCTCAGTTGTAACCACGAATTAAGTCGTTGTGCGTATATATCCTCAAAATGTCGAATACGCGGGTCACACCAATGTTTCCATCCAGGGTGTAAAGGTGGCATGGGAAATGCACCCCGTAACCGTATACGTTCCCAGTGATTGAAAGCATGTACAACGCACAAGACCCCATAAGGTCCATTAACTCCCGGTGGCGATGAGAGTGTCAAGTACGTAGAACATCCCCCAGCTACGTTTACTCCATTAACTGCATTTGTACTAATAACGCATATAGCCCAGTTGTGTATCGTGGCAAATCCGAAAAAATCATCATTATCCAACCAATGATTTGCACCGATCGGGACACGTTGCATGAATCCGATGCGTCTCCGTGCAGCAGCCCATCGGTCGGAAGTATGGTAAACATTTTTATACATTTGATGACCGATCTCTCTTAACAAAGCGTACCTGGCCTGAACGTAGTCGTCTTGCACCCCCCGTAAAGCATGAGAGATGACACGAAACCCGCAATGGCCGTCACCTATAATGTTCACCCAACCTTCTAGGAATGGACGTAGCAAATCAGGCACATACCTCAATGAATGAAATGAACTCAAGTCCCCAACAATATAGTTCTGTTCCAATGGTGCCCCGAACTCGGAGTCCCAATTACCTGTCAAAGGTGGTGAACGCCCAGGTGGTTGGGGTGGAGTAGGGTCCCTGTGTGTTCTGCTTGCGTGTTCAAATCCTGATGGATTCCTACGTGTCGGATTCCTTGGTCTTCTTCTCGGTCTTCCCTTAGGGTTCTCAACAACATCAGGCTCTTCTACGTTCCTCTCTCCAGGATGTAGATGATTCGGTAGGGTGTCCATAACCTCCTCCATGACTACCGGATCAGCTCGTCTGATCCGTGCAATCAGCTCATCAAACCTGTCCACGTCAGTTGCCGGCATAACGGCATTTGATCCGTAGTCCAAAATCTTCCAAAACGGGTGAATATGACGAAGCTGCACCCTACGACCCTGCCGCCTGAACGTAAAGAGTTCACACGCACATGGGAGTCCATGAGTGGCGGGATACGTACATTCACAAACATCGTACACGCCCTCACCAAACGTGTTCGCGTACTTCAATTTGTCTCGCATTAGGTTAATCGCATGTCTGCACGTAGGAATAAAAGGGCCAGATGACCAAGTCAGCTAAATCTAGACATGTAGGAAATTTAGTACAGTGTAGAAAAACAGAAAAAAAAAATTAACTGAAAATGAATTTCTAAATAGTGTCGCGCCAACTAATTTTTTTTAATCCGTAATTATTTGGCACCGATTACGATTTTCACCAACTCGTCACCTTTGAGTCACTTCTTTTACACATTTGGTTATTTGGCCGGAGTAAAAGTTAAAGTTAAAGATAATGAAAGTTAAATAACTTAAAGTTAGTGGGGTTAAATATTACCTGGAGACTTTCCCGAAGAGTAATGACCATAGTCCACCGGATTCACGAAGTATGGTTGATCGGGAATCATCCAACAATTTCCTAATTTCGACGTGTTGTCGCCCGATAAGTTCGTGTATACGTGTCCATATGGTGTCCAATGCAAGGCTCGCACTCCTCAAAGAATTTTTCAGGGCTCCATGAGCGGATTCCGCTCTCCCCGTGGTAGTGTTACCCAAGTGTGTCACTTGGGCAGTCCATGCTCTAGCCTAACATTGCTTGTACTGCATCCACGTCCGTGTCAAATATGCCGCAATTTGTGGCCATTTTAACTTAAGACGATTCCACCACGCATAGAACACGTCCTCGGTTAAGGAATACATCATGGGACGGAACCAATATTTAAGAAGAGATGCTCCAAGTCCCGTAGATTTTACCATGACGGTCATTTTAGCTAGAACAGCACGAGTCACGTGAAACACACACAATAAGTGGATTGAACGAGGGAAGATACCTGGAATCGCATCTATTAACCCAAGCTCTTAATCAGTCACTAGTACGTTCGGTTGTACATCATCTATTAGTAGAGACTTGAGCTTCTCCAATACCCAGTCGCACTCAGGCCTAGATTCGGTCCGAATAAAAGCATAAGCAATTACAAATATCTTGCCGACGGGAGTCATACCTATCATCTCGACAAGTGTAAGTCCATACTTGTTCGTCTTCTACGTCGCATCAATTTGTACGACATAATAATAAGATCTGAACATGTTCACAGAAACAGGATGAGCCATGAACAATCGTAACAACCGCCTTGTACCATCATCGACAGAAAACCAATATAAGTAGCCTGCGTCACGTGCGAGCTGCAACGTCTGTTGCACCGGATTTCGACCAGCTCGATCTTTAGCCCTAACCATATAAGCCCGATTGTGAGTAGTTCGTATGCCGGGTCGAGGCTTATCAGGCGTCGTCTGATGTAAACCCTCATGAATCTTCGAAGGGGGAACACCAGCTCGAACTTGTGCATCAACTTGAGCTTTCTCGGTCTCATCAAGCCTGGCATGTCGACGATGACCATCTTCGTAAACCGTGAACTTGTGATTATGGTATCCACCGTACGTGCTTAAGTACCAACAGATTCCACTTTGGGGGGTCAATAACTACCTCACTTGCTTTCAACTTAAATTGGCAACCGATCTTCTCAGTCCCAGTATCTCTGGTCTTCCCCTGAGTTCCGTTCTCCACACCCCGAGGAGTTCCGCCTCTATCACAGTAGAAATAATTTCTACGAAATATTTTGCTCGCGTCCCTCTTGTTACTAGTCTTAACTAGATTGAAACCGAGAGGACGTGCGATTCTTTGAGCCCACTCGAAAGCTTTATTTGACCCAAGAAAATCAATGTTTGTCCGGAAGTGGGGAGAGTAGTCAACGCCGTCTCCACTGAATTCCGCAGCGGAAACCTACATGTACCACAACAAAAAAGCCACATATATATGAATTATATACAATTCTTATAATTGAGACGGCGTGTTATAACTGAAATAAGAGAATACAATATTAGCATCCTTGCAAATTAATTCGTTCATTAGAGAAATATAAAATTACTTTACTAAATACGAATAAGTCAAATAAAATGGGCTAGGTTTCATGGCCAACTCCACATTAATCACTTTGATAATACGTGGAAAATATGAGTTACAACTCACGACGGAGCGTTAAGTTTTTACTTCTTTTCCTGGGCAGAGACGTGGGAGATCTACACCTCTACCCAGAAAGAGGTACAGAACTCCCACTTCTCTTCCCAGGCAAAGGCGTGGGAGATCTACACCTCTACCCAGGAAGAGAAGTGGGAGTTCTGTGCCTCTTCCAAGGTAGGGGCATGGGAGATCTACACCTCTCTCCCGGAAGAGGCGTAGAATGCCCACTTTTCTTCCTGGGTAGGGGCGTGGGAGATCTACACCTCTACCCAGGAAGGGACATAGAACTCCCACTTCTCTTCCGGGGCAGAGGCGTGGATACAACGTAGTTATCATTGTCCAAATAATACAATAAAACAACTTCATTGACAGCGTAATTAAGTAGTTGAGTTAACGTAATTTTTTCGCATATCCAATAAAACAAGTCTAATTATAACTACATTGACGACAACGAAAACTAACCTCGACAACGTCATCATCGTCCAAATTGTTCTCAGTATAAGGCAAATTCAAATCAAAAGGAATATTATTTTCCGCGTTCGACATATTCCGAACAATTGGGGATCAATTAAATTTCAAAATATAACCGTTTTGTTAACTCGAGAATTAATGTTTTTGTGGTCAGAGTATTAATTTCAATTAGCCTAATTATTAAATAAGGTAAATTAGGTTATTGTAGTTAGGTCAAATTTGGTTACTAAATTTGAAAGGGGCAAATCAGTAATTTACTCATATATTACGGACGACGCTAAGTAAATCTATGGACGACAAGAAGTAGTCCCCATTTGTTTTGATATTATATAGTTCGGACGGTTCAGACCGAACTTGTGGTTCGAACCGGATCTTATATATATATATATATATATATATATATATATATATATATAGAGAGAGAGAGAGAGAGAGAGAGAGAGATAGAGAGAGAGAGAGAGAAGAGACCAAATAAGGGTTGGGTAACCTTATAAGTACATAAGGACTAATATTAGCCATTGATTTTATAATGAGATGGATGGTTGAGATTATACAATTAGATTAATGATAGTTCAATTCATTCAATGCTTCTCTCAATTCCCCATACTCACTACTCAGCCTATATTTCCAATGCTTCTCTCTCTCCTCCATTCAATATTTCAATCAACCCCCTCTCCATTCTCTATTCAATAATTCTCAATAATGATTCTCTTCATTCCAATATTCTCAAAAACATTTTCTTTATTCCATTCCACCGCCTCTCCGCACCCACTGCTTCTTCAAACTCGATCCACCACCCTCCGACATTCTCGCCACCTTACCTCCTCTACCAACCACCATCTTCATCATCCCCTCCACCACCACTCCCCCGTCGTGTACCACCGTCGCGCGGCGTGTGAATTCGATAGCGAATACTCTGGCGTTGTCTTGCTTTGTTCTAGAAGGTGCTGGAAGGACCTTGAAGGGTAAAGATCTTTATCAGGTTTGCAATGTCATCTTTCGTCAAAGGTTTCATCGATTGATGAATTGATCGATTTTAATTAAGAATTTTCTTAGGTTAGGGTTTCAATGTTACGGATTTTCTTATTTATTTAGATTTGAGTGAGAGTTTTTGTAGAATCAAAAAAAAGTTGTGTCACGGATTTTCAATGTTAATGATGTGGATTTCAATGTTACGGATTTTCGATGTTACAGTTTTCATATTTTAATGAACTGGGTATTTTGTAGAATAAAAAAAAGTTGTGTCTTTGTTATGTTGTTTTTAATTGGATTGTGTTCTTTAATTTTAGGTTTTACCCAATTTGAATTTTGTCATCAGAATCTATGTGAATTGTTTAAGATTGAACTTCTATTGTTTTGGGATGAATTTGATTTTAGGGTTTTGTTTGTCATCAGAATCTACGTGAATTGTTTAAGATTGAATTTCTATTGTTTTGAGATGAATTTGATTTTTGGGTTTTGTTTGTTTGTTTGAGTTAAGGATGAATTTAACGACGAATCTTACGTATTTCAGGCATATGAGTTGAAGGAATTCAGTGTTACTAAACATGACGGCCGTGATCGCTTTCTATTACCTCGTGGTCTGAATGAGCGGGAGTTGATACCGACTGGACGAGTTTTGTGAAAGAATTGCTTTTTATATATAATTGTAACTTCAGTTCACATATTTTGTTACTTCAGTTCACATGTTTTATAACTTCAGATCGTATATTGTAATTCCAGTCCATATATTTGTAATTTCAGTTCACATATTTTGTAACTTCAGTTCACATATTTTGTAACTTCAGTTCACATATTTTGTAATTTCAGTTCACATGTTTTATAACTTTAGATCGTAAATTGTAACTCCAGTTCATATATTTACTTCAGTTACATATTTTGTAACTTCAATTCACATATTTTGTAACTTCAGATCGTATATTGTAACTTCAATTCTAAGAGTTCATATATTTTTGTAATTTTGCTTCACATATTTTATAACTTCCGTTCATATTTTGTAATTTCACTTCACATATTTTGTAACTTCAGTTCATATGTTTTGTAACTTCAGATCATATATTGTAACCACAATCCATTTTCTGTAACTTCAATTCTAATTATTTCATATATTTTTGTAACTTCAGTTTATATATCACGTAACTTCGGTTCATATATTTTGTAACTTCATATCATATATTGAAACTCCGGTCATGTTTTGTAACTTTATTTCGAATCAGTTCATATATTTTTGTAACTTTAGTTCTTATATTTTGCAACTTTAATTCATCTTAATTAATATTTAACTCTAAACTATCAAATATAGTGAATACAAATTCCGGTTGAAACTCCAAACATCAAATACTAAAATTCGAATGAAAACATTCAAATATTCTGATTCATGCTAAATACTTTTGGGTTTAAGAGAATGTATTAAATTTGGTTGGAGAGAGAGTGTATTAAATTTGGTTGGAGAGAGAATATTAAATTGGGCTGTCTTGGTATTTGGTGAGTGTGTTAATTGCTTTGAAGTGCCTTCATGATTAAATAAATCTCAACCCTTTATCTCCACCCCATCCAAAGGCTTAAATGTGGACTTATAGACTTATAGAGAGGGTTGTCCTTATGTGAACCCCTCTCTCTCTCTATATATATATACACACAGACACGTGGGATCATATACATTGGGTAAAATTTCCTACAATCAATCAATCAATACTCCCTCCATAAAAGAGATGTTCCCATTTGATATGGGCACATCTCTTAAGGAATAATATAATATATTACACGTGGGTCCAATAATTAGAGAAAATGTTATAAATAAAAGCAAGTGGGGTCAATTGTACTAATATGAGTGGCATTTTTGGTAAATAGGTAATGTTGATAAGGATAGTAGTGTAAAATAAACAAACCAAATAAGGAAATAAAGTAAATGGGAAGATGTTAGTGGGATTTCTCTTTTAGGAAAGTGGGAAGAAGATAGTGGGATGGAGGGAGTATATATTAATAAAGCAGGAACTTTTCGAGCGATTTGATTTGTCCAAATTTTTTAATATATTTTTTAAGATAAATAAAGAATATAAAAATTTGTATATGAAAAAAAATCCTAATCCACCTAAGACTCGATTATTTTATAATTTAAATAAAGAATATAGGAATTTGCATAGGAAAAAAAAAACAATACTACCCTGTTTAAGATCTAAATATTATCACTATTTAAACCGACGATTATCACCTCATAATGCAACAAAAATTAGGCAGCGATAGCGTGAAACGCTTAATCGATTTTGTTTGATAATTTTTTTAATTTTTATTTATTTACCCTCAAAAAATATAAAATTGAATTTTTAAAATAATTATTATTAATAATATTATAGTTTTAATATATTTTTAATTTAAATAAAGAATATATAGAAATTTGTGCAAGGAAAAAAAATAATTCTACATGAGTATTATGATGAGGTGATGAAATTCTATATGAATAAGAACAATAATTCGTTCTTAGATACAGAGTATTAATCAACAATCTTTTAAATCCTATAAAAGTTCTTAAGATTACAAACTTAGATAAGAATTATCTCACATAAATAAAGTATGATGATTTTATATAAATAAAAGTAATAATTCATTCTTAGATACTCCTGTCTAGTGTCAACCAACAATCTTTAATTTTGACTCTTAAACATACTCATAAGCTTAAGTAAAAAAATCTCACATCGAAAATGTATGATGAGGTGATGAAATTCTCTATTATAAATAAGAGTAGTCATTCGTCAAGTTATGATGTAAAATTATTTCTTGACAAAAAAAGAGTGACATTTAGTGTAAATAGATGAAAGATACAAGGATTATAAGGTAAAGACTTTTGTCAGAAGGGGAACGTAAAGAATTGATTGGATTGTTCATTTTACTAAGTGTAAAGAATTGAATAGATGAGTGGGGGTATATAATTATGAGTAATCATTCGTCTTTAAATATCAACTTGAAGACTATAAAATTATGTAAAATTATCCCACATCGAAAAATTATGATAAGGTGATTGGATTCCATTAACATAATTCAGAGTAATCATTTGTTTTTAAATATCAACCTAAAATCTTTTGAGTCCTAAAAAAAGTTGCTAAGACTATAAACTTAAGTAGAATTATCCACATCGAAAAAGTATGATGATAAAAAACAAGAGAAATTATTCTTTTTTAGATATTAACCAAATATCTTTTGAATATTATATCAACTCTTAAGGCTATCTATAAGTTGAAGTAAAATTATTCTACATCGAGAAATTATAATAAGTGATAAAATTCGATTATATAAATAATAATAATCTAACACTAATCGAATTTAGGAGTGATAACCTATTGTCATAATCTTTTATTAGATCAACTATTTATACATTTATTATGTAAGAATTAAACACGTCTCTTTATATTATCATGAAATTTGATTACTTATATCGCTATATACACTCTACGTAAAATATGTTTTTGAATTATCTATGAATGTCAAATTGGGTATCTTACTTCACATAAATACGTAAATATTATTTGAATTATCTTTTAGTTATTACACTTACGACAACGACTACGACGACAACAACGACATTGTTCAATGCAAAACTAATAGAGCAATAGTAAATACTCCTCCGAGTTTTTATCTTTTTCCCTATTTCCTTTTTAAGCTGAGTTGAATTTTTTCTCTTTTCTTTTTAGACTATCAATGTATGGTTCACATTTACTATCGGGTCAATCAGGTCGGGTTCGGGTCGGCCAGCTTCGGGTCAGGTCACTTTCGGGTTACGGAAATCGGGTTGACTTCGGGTCGGGCCGGGTCATTTCAGGCTCGAGTCATTTTCGGGTTTGCTATTTTCATCTTTTTTAGGGATATCAATTCGTTTTCTATAATAATTGTCGGGTCATTTTGGATTACCCTGGGTCAATTCGGGTTACGGGTCAACCTCGGGTCTTCAGTTCGTATGTCGGGTCGGATTCGGGTTGGCTTTTTCGGGTCGGGTCATTTGGGTCGTGCCAATTTTAAGTTGTTAGGTCTAACTACAATGTGTGCCTGTGATTTAATTTGACGTTTAACGCAGACATTACCTCTCTATAAACAACGTACGGAGTATGTGGTAGTATTCTTTTACTATTAGGCGTACTCTTATCTTCGACTTATTTTCTTCTGTTGCATAGTTATACCAATTTATGCAATTATCCAATTGTCATTATCAATATCACTGAAAATCGGCCCATGCAACGCACGGGCTTTCCAACTAGTATATTAATAAAGCAGGAACTTTTCGAGCGATATGATTGGTCCAAGTTTTAATATATTTTTTAATTTAAATAAAGAATATTGTAGACACCCACATTTTGACCGCCAGGTGTCTATAGCAGCTTCAAAAAAACACCCGATGATGATCGGACGCAAACATGACTTAATACACTCGATTTTCGGACTCAGAATCAATAGTAGTTGGCACGAGCTTTTAGCGGAGTAAAAATCTCACAAAACAGACCTCAAATCCAGGCCCAGTGGGTCGTTTCCAGTCAAATGAGACTAATTTGAGTCAAAACCGACACCAAGGGCAAAACCGTCTTTTAGCAACCGGGTAAAACCTCGGTCAAAGACGTTTCCGAGACATAAAAATCTGTCACGCCACTTCAAAAATCTGACTCGAAGTCAAATACTACACAAATATCAGCTACAAAGTAGGAATCATTTCCTATCCAAAGTCGGAATCCTACTCCATCTAAACCGGGTGTTTCTTCCCATGCAAGTAACCTTATCTTATCCAAAGACGGAATCCCACTTCATCTCAACCGGTTGTTTTCTTCCTTTGCAAGATATCAATCTCCTATCCCAAGTCGGTATTTCATCCTATAAATACCCCACCCTTACACACACAATTCATACACACAATTCCCGACATCAGTTACAACATCAACACAACAATTCCAATCCCGACACACAAATTACAACCCGGAATTCCAGCAATACTAAGCATATTATATTCCAATCTTTCCTCTAGAAATCCTATAGGATTCCCGACCATTCACAACCCAAAATTCTAGGCAATTTTAGGCAAACCGTATACAAACCCGAGAGCAAAACTCGCCAAATCCCTAACCATACACACCATAACTCACCTATATACATCTTAGCGCTCCCGCGCCTAGGCCGCTACTACGAGTTCGTTTTCGAGATAATCAAGCATGTAGGTTGAGGGTGTTACAAATCCCGACTTCTCCCTTTTCTTCTCTTTCTCTCGTCCGTCTGTCTTTTTATACGGGTCGTCGTCACGTCTTTTCTTTTTATTTTCTCGTTCCTAATATCGATATTATCGTACTATTTTAGATAAAGAGTCGTCCCTAAAGATTCGATATCGACTCTATAGTCGAATATCGGATCTAAAGGAATCAATCATCAAATCATGTTAAGCATAATACCGTTGAAGCCGAGTAATTACGATATTACAACGTGGAGGAATTATTTCGTCTTAACAACATTCAAAACGATTTTCTAAACAACTTTTTTTACTCCACTCTAAATATCCGATATTGATTCTATAATCAAGCATCGAATATTACGAGTATCAATATTTAAGTCGAGTATAAATAATGCCATATTTGTACACGATTTAACAAAATTGTCGATTTTCGAAAAATAGCCCTGAAAACAGGCCGCCATGCGAGTCGCACGAGTCCTGTGCGAGTCGCATGGCCACGCGAGTCGCGCCCTCCTAGCGCGGGTCACGTGGGCCCCTGAAATCCGCACCATAAAAAAGCTATTCCGTCTTATTTCTTCAAACGTCTTTTCTTTAATAAAGCGACGGGCTTTTTGGTGAATTTCAGGTCTCGGCAAATCTTTTCAAACTGTGCATTATATTTACATCTTTTATTCAACTTTCAAACCGTTACTAACCCGTTTGTTCGTGTTTCTTAGCAATTTATTTTATCACTTGTTTTATTATACTAAAACGAACCTCGCATGCTAAAACAACTTTGTCGTTAAAATTAGATGCATTAAATCGACCAAGCAACCCATTCAATTATTCACATGTTTAGTCAAAACACTTTCTGCATATCATTCAACCGTCGAACTAACGCGCGTACACAAAAAACGAACGATATCTTAGTAAAGGCCCCTAAGTGCGGGCGAGGTTTGGTGTTCTTTGTGAACTTCCCAACACGTACCCTCACCCCTTACTCAGAACCATGGTTTCCGGATGTCCGAATCCATTGGCATACGAGAGTCATTCAATACCCGATTACCGATAATGTCGGTATCGGTATCGCAATGCTAAGGGACGAACCCAATAAACTCTGAAATCGGAATGGGCCGTACTTTGTGCACGGCCCACTAAGACATAGAGCGAGTTCGAACGGGCCCGAACTCCCACAAAGTTCGGTGGCGACTCCTACTTCAATTTAAATTTCAACTCGAGATCCATCTCACATGAGATTCATTCGCCTCCCCAAACCCGCGCGTGGCCGCGTCAGGGTGGACCTATGTCATGTCCACAAATATACGAAACCGCGCAGGAAAAAAAAAACAATCCTATTCTACTTAAGACTTAGCCAATATTAAATTTGTATAAAAAAACAATCCTACCACGTATCTGACTGAAATAAATTAAAACTATATAAGCCGTTAATTATCACCTCAAAACATAACAAAAATTGAACAGAGACTACGTGGAATGCGTAGTCAATTCCGTTTGATAATTCTTTTTGATATTTATCACCCTCTAAAAATATTAGAAATTTAAAAAATTTAGGATTAAATTTTAAAATTTTGAAATAATCAATACATATATATATATATATATTATATATATATATATATATATATATATATATATATATATATATATATATATATTAATAGAGAAGGAACTTTTCGAGCGATATGATTGATCCAATTTTAAAAACTAATTAATTAGAAGTTTTAATATATTTTTTTAATTTAAATAATAATATAAGAATTTGTATAGGAAAAACATCAATCCTATTACACCTCAGAGTCAAGCGATATTAGATTCGTATAGGAAAAAACAATCCTACAATATGTAAGATTAAAAAAAATTACCACTATATAAACAGTCAATTATCACCTCAAAAGACAACAAAATTTGAATAGAGACTGCATGGAATGCGTAATCAGTTATGTTTGATGACTTTTTTTTAATATTTATTTATTCACTCTCTAAAAATATTAGAAACTCTAAGCATATAATTTTTTTTAAAATAATAATTAATAAAAAAATATTATCCTAATATAAGTGTGTGTGTGTGTGTATTATGATAAAATTACCCTAATAGAATTAGATTTATATTTTTAATAAAATAATTTGTGAGAAATTATAGTTTTATGTAAAAATCATTACATTTCATTTCACAAAAAAAGTTATCGTAATTTTGTTTGTCCTACGTTGAAGAAATAATGTAGATATTCAATATTTCATACATATAATATATAATATAAAAGTCATATCAAAAAATCGTAATAATATAACTAGTATAGATCCCGCGCAATAATGCGCGGTAAATTTAGTATTTTATATTTACAGATTCCTTATAAATATCTAATCGATAAGTTATTATTTTTTCACATTTTTAATCTTTACATTTTGATCTAAGAAAATTATTTTAAAATTCAAAGATGATAATATAATCGAGTAATCTTACTCAATGTATTTTTTTTATGAACAATTGTTTTTCTCACAAATTCTCTAATGACTTAATGAGACTTCTCGTATAATGATGGTATGGTTTTTTTAGTTTTTGGCATATTATAGTTGTGTCTCGGACCAAGCTTAGGTAAGACGGTCTAAACACTTAGTTTCGATACTTGTGAGATTTATATTTTGTTACATTATCATAAATATCTATGTGGACATGTGTCCACCCCGACGCAGTCACGCGCGGGTTTGGGGAGGAGAATGAATCTCCATATGAGATGGGTCGAATTGAAATTTAAATCGAAGTGGAGTCGCCACCGAACTTTGTGGGAGTTCGGACCCGTTCGAACCCACTCTATATCTTAGTGGGCCATGCACAAAGTATGGCCCATCGGATGTTAGAGTTTATTGGGTTCGTCCCTTAGCATTTGATACCAATACCGATACCGACATAATCGGATACCGTGTATTGAATGACTCTCGTGTGCCAATGGATTCGGACATCCGGAAACCATGGTTCTGAGTAAGGGGTGAGGGTACGTGTTGGGAAGTTCACAAAGAATACCCAACCCCGCCCGCACATTAGCGGCCTCTACTAAGATATCGTTTGATTTTGAAATACGTGCGTTAGTAATACGATGAATGATATGCAAACATTGTTTTGCCTAGACATGTGAGAATTTGAATGGGTTGCTAAGTCGATTTAATGCATCTAAATTTAACGTCAAAGTTGTTTTAGCATGCGAGGTTTGTTTCAGTATAATAAAATGAACAATGAATAATAAGATACAAAGACAAAGAACAAATGGGTTAGTAACGGTTTGCAAATTGAATAAAAGATGTAAATATGATATGATGCATGGTTTTGAAAGGATTATGACACGTGATTGACTTGACACGTGTTGCCCGAAGTCATAAAAATATTTGATCGGGACTTGGATGATGCTAAAAAAAAACTTTCGATTTTAATGAAATAGGAGCCACTCGATCGAGTCACTGGGGCACTCGACTGAGTGGACTCGAAAAAAAGTATTCTACCCGATTTTTGGGGTGCCACTCGATCGAGTGCCACCTGTACGGACTGCTGTCCAATTTGTTTTTTTGCTCTCGAAATTGTTTTTTTTAGAAATTGATAATTTCGTTAAGTCGCGTAAAAATATGATGTGATTTATACTCGACTTAAATTTGCAATACTCGTTATATTCGATATTCGATTATGAAATCGATATCAAATATTCGGAGCGATTTTTAGAAAAGATTTTTGTAAATCGTTTTGAAAATCGAACTAAAACAATATGAATTCTCTCCGCGTCGAAATCGTCGTATTTTGTTTATGTGACGATTTTTTAGCATCAACGATGTAATCCCCTAGAAATTCTAACGCAATGCAGTGGTGGAAACACTGTAGAAGTGGGATTATAAAACACTGTAGCTATGTCTTGATTAAATAAAAATGGTAAGTCAATACATAAGCCATAAAATAAAAATGGGTACAAAATAAATAAATAAATAAATAAATAAAATCCATAAAAAGGGTTTTAACAATCCATAATACAATGATCTGATTAAAACAAGCAGGATCCATAACTGCTCGCTAGCCCACCCGAAGGAAAACACATATACCTGCCATGTTAAAAACATAACAGCCACAATCAGTGGGGAGCAACGTCAACGTTCTCCCAGCCGAATAACAGGATTTCAAAACTGTAATTACTATTATAGAAAAATAGTAAAAATGGAAAACCGTAAAACAGATTATAATAAAAATAAACTTTCAGTGAAAAACTTCACGTATCAAAACAATATAATAAAAATGAGTTTTCCGAAGAAAGCATAAAACATTTGCCAACCTGCAACCAAATTATATCGATAATATTAAAAATATTCAAAATGGCGTTATGGATAGGAGTAGTGTAGACGGCTAGACTTTCACTAGGAGAATACTAAAAACTAGCTTTGAGAACTTAGTTCAAACAAATTAAACTTCGGTCTCTAACTAGGCTACTCAACCATAATAGAGCGGCGACTTATAAATGCGTGGCCCTAGTTTAAGATAATGCACACCCCTCCTGGGATTACCTGTCACCCAGTTCAACTTATAACGGTGACTTACTGCGAGGCCTAAGCTTAAGGTCAAGATGTACACAACTCCCGGGATACCTGTCACCCGGTTCAACAACCAATGTACCGATTCCTGATACACTAGCCTTATAGTTGATGGCAAAACCGTAAACCCTAGAATATATTACTCTAACCTCACACTTGTCCTTATTCCATAACTTCAAAACAAAGCCATTATTGATATTCAAAAGATATAGTCAATATAAATAATATGAGGATAAAAGAAAACATTTATATTCTAAAAAAGGAAACTTTCTATTTTAGGAAACTTCTATTTATAGAAACTTTACTAAAAATAGCATTATATCAAAATAGTGAAAATATTAGTTCATACTAATACCACATTTTTAGTAAACGATATAGATTTATAAAACTAATATTTTCGGCCTTAACGATATTAATTATTAAAGTAAGAACATTTGAGTTTATGAAGTTATTGAAATATCGTACAAGTGTATAAAATGATTAAAAATGTCTTAAAAAATTTAATAATACTAATCAGGGTGTTTTCAAAATTTACAAAGCTAAAATTCCATAATTATTATAGTTACGACAATACGATTACAAATAGGATTTTACGGCAAATGTCAAATTAAATCTATTAACGTCTTTTATTTAATTAAACCATTGAATATATTTACTATATGTTAAGGGATGATTTAACTCTTAATGTTTCAGATTTAAATATTTTCAAAATAGCTGGAAAAATAAATCTTTTAGGTAAGACGAAGCATTTTAACGATAAATCGTAATTTGTCCAAAAATCAATACTTATTAATTAAAGACTTTAATAAATAGTACAAAAATTACGTAAAATAGTTAAAATATATTTATGGAAATTCTGTTCAGAAAAGAAAACTTTCCAGAATCCCAAACTCGGTTTTTAAAGCGTTTTCTCGTTAATCGTCTAATCTCGACAATAACGATTAATAAAAATAGTAATAACAAAACGATTTAAATATTAATATCCAAAAATTATTATTAAGATTAAAAATGATGATTTTCCAGAAAATACTATTTTCCAGATTTCTAAAAATTCCAGCTTTAATAAATCCCATCAAAACCGTCTTTAAAACCCGTTTTCACAATTAACGATTCCATTAATAAAACTTATCGTTCCTAACATTTTATTAAAGCACTAAAAATAATAAAAATACATTTTATTAAGAAACCATCAGAATCATAATTTTTCCAGATTTAAACCAAAGACCAGAAATCGAGAATTTAAACGACAAACACGGTTTTAACGATAAACGATGATTTAAAGTGATTAATTAATTCATCCACTTAACAATTTCGAAAAATTATGAAAACATTCAGAAATTTCTATTTCATCAGAAAGTTTCACCACGTCAAAAATCAGATTAAAATAAAATGTTTAGGTACTAGAACTAAAAATCGGCTTTTAATCGTTTTTGTCCGATAACGGTAATAATTCAATAATCGATATCAAAAATATCAGAAAAATACTAAATTATTAAAAATTATCAAAAACAAAATTTTTCCAGAATATAAACATATATTACATGTTTAGGCCGATTATTACGATTTTACTAATTAATATAACAATTTAATCGTTAATCTCGTAAAAGCGATAAAAATATCGAAACATGCAAATTTTCAACTTTTAAAAATTTTCTAGATTATATGACATACATATATTGTCAAAAATGAAATATAAAAATTATAAATGCAAATACACAATTAAAATCATGAAATACCGAGTAACATCGACGTTACCTCTAACCCAAATTCGAGTCGATTATAAATTCGTCGGCTTCGGGATCATTCAAAAAATCCTTCAACACAAGAAAAGCATGGTGAAAAAATACCATGAGAAAACTAAGAAAATCAAGGAAAATAACAATCGAAAACAACATCGATTATTACCTTAACGAAGGGATCGGAATGACGATTATTTAGAAGATGAAAACGAGACGATCGAGACTCAATTTGAGACAAAATTTGGCTAGAAAAGCTGCTGGAAAATCTAAGCCAAGAGAGAAATAGGGAGGAAATGTTGTTTAATTTTTTGTGAAATGAATGATAAGAAAGTGGATGGTTTTCTAAAGCATAAATGATAAGTAAATTTTGATGCCAAAATGAGAGAGGAAGGGAGTGTGAAGAGTTTGTGTTTAAGGCCAAAAATAAATGGGTGAGATAAAGAAAATATCTAAGGCTTAAACATCATAAAATGAAATGTATACAAAGTTGTAGTGTAAAAATGTGACATGGGTGTGTCACGGTCCAAAACATAAGGAAAATGTCCCAAATAATTTCTAAGTTGATAATAAGATGAATCGTAAAATTGTTAAAGGTATTTCAAATCAGTTCGAATAAACCGCGCGTTGGAAAATAATTATTTACGAAACTTCGTAATGAAATCATTAAAGGTCAAATATTCTTAAATAAAAATATTTCTTAGTTGGAAATATCATATAAATGTGTTTTGATATTTAGGAAAAATAAATAACTGAATTCCAAGCTTAAAATGTTAGTTTGTAGAAAAATAGAACTTCACGCGCAAAAATAAATAGTTTACAATGAAAATCAAATAAATAGGTTTACAAGAATTAAAATCTTTTAAAATAAAAATAAATATTATTTGACTCAAAAATAATAAGAATACAGAAAGATGAAGGAAATAGAAGACGAAATTGACATAGAGTCATGACGAAGTCACAACAGAATAATTAACGGCACTAGGAAAATAGTGGGTGTTACAATCCTCCCCACTAAAACAAAGTTTCGTCCTCGAAACTAAGAATAAGTAGAAAGAAACAAGATTACCCCACTCGAAAAGGTGGGGATACAAATCTCGCAGAAACATTTTGCTGTAAAAGAAAATTTTACAACTTTTAAAGTGATACGAAATCAAATGCAAATATTTATTCCGAGAGTAATTGGGCTAAGCTACCCGGAGTTTAAATTTTTTTTAATTAGTGAAATCGTAACGTAAAGTTATTTGGTAAAATAATGACGTCAAATAACATTTGTAAACAAACTCGAAGGAAATAGGATAACCAAAATATTTTGAAAACAAAAGTAAAATATTTTGATTAAGAAATTCGATATTATTCCTTTTTTTTATGAAACAAAATTTAGTTTGGAGGAATCAAATTTTGTAGTTAGTAAAAATCGCACCAGCCGTCAAACATTTTCAATAACAGATTCAAAAGTCCACCAACAATAAAATGAAAATCAATTTTCAAAACTGTTTTGGTAAAAATTTACTGGGTCTACGATATCGGTTGCGGGTCAAAGCGATCGTCCTATAATTATGGGTTGATGAAATTGAACGAGTCTAGCAAGTAAAGAAAAATGAAAAAAGAAGGGACGATACACAAAGTTTTGGTGACGCGGAAACCCGATGTGGGAAAAACCGCGGGGGGAGTCGGAATCCCACCAAAGTTTCACTATCAATGGAAAAAGAATAAGAATAAGGAAGAGAATACAAATATGAGTATTTATCTATAGTAGATTTTTGGTGTTTTTTATGTGTGGAGTCGGTTAGCCTGTGTGTTCCTTCCTTCTTCCTCTTCCTCCTTTTATAGTGCTGCTTGTCCGTTATCCCCTTTATGGTTGGGAATCTTGGCATTTAACCTCTATTTTATTGCTTAGGATCTTGGTATTTAATCATCTCCTTTATTGCTTAAGATCTTGGTATTTTATCCTCTCTTTTATTGCTTAAGATCTTGGTATTTTATCCTCTCTTAGCCGTTGCATCCTCCTCAGCAGTTATATTCTTCTCCTCATTTATCTCCTGGTCTTCAGGAGCGTTTCCTGAATTGTAGGAGCAGCAGCTGCTGCCTTTCCCTCTTCATCTGGGCTGAGTTTTTCCCTTTGTTTCTTGGGTCTGCTTGATTAAGTGGCCCATTGTTTTATTCACTCCATGCTTCGTTTGGCCCATTGCTGTTTATTATTCCGGGTTTGCTTGGCTTGACGACTTTCGATTATTTTGACTTCCATCTTTTAATCTTCGACTTTGACTTTTCACCCGCGAAATTTGACTCTCTTATCGTTGACCTTTGACTCTTGACCTTTTGACCGTCCACTCGTATTATGCCACGTTGCGTTCCGAAGGTGCAAATTTTTGGCCCGAACAAATGCCCCCAAATTTCCGACTAAGCTCATCTTAGGCGGGAATTTCCGTTTGCTTCAGTTCTAGGCAGTTGGCTCTGCTTCAGCTGGCCTTGCTGGTTCTAGGAGAAGGCGTAATCTGTCCTCTCGCTCAGAAATTACTCCTGCAGAAAGTGGACCTCTGGTGGCAGACCTTCCTAAGTCTACCTCTTACTCTTCCCCCAGATCCGTTGATGATGTTTCTGCTGAAGTGGTGCTCAAATTTCCTGAAGGCTTTGGTAAGTCTGCAGAGGATATGACTTTCCTGGATCATATGCTACTTCCTGGTCCCAGGTCTGTGCTAGAAGATGATTCTCTGAAGGAGTTAGACTTGGTTCGCGGATTGTTGGCGGAGGAATCTGGTTGTAGAGAAGAAGTGACTGGATGAGGAATTTCCTGTGGCGCCTGACCTGGATGCTCTTTCTAATGTGGAGGCGGAGGGTCTGATGGAGTCCGTTGATTTTCCTATTGCTGATCAGGAGTCTGATAGGAAAGAGAGTGTGGACCAGGAGGATGTTGCTGATGATCCTGGGAGAGGTTCGGTTGCTGTTCACCAGAGACCCAGGTTTCTGCAGGAGGATCCGATACAGTTCCGCCTCCACCAGAGGGGAATGTCCATGCTGTGGACCAAGTTCTGCTGGAGTGATGTTACTCCTCCTTTGTTGTACTTTGTTTTCGGCCTGTGAATCCTGCATGGCATGAACTTCTGATCTGTTAGTGTTTGCAAAAAAAATTTGTAATGATTTCGCCTTTGCTCAGGGGAGCGACGTGTGTTAGTATTTTGTGGCACTTCGTGCCTTAGCAGAAGGTCGTAATTGTTTGCTTTGGATCGTGATTGTTTGCGTTTGATTGTAATCGTTTGTTGTAGTTTTGTCTAACTACCTTCTGTTGTATGCATGCCTTATGTTTGTATGGTCGACCTTTGATATAGTGGTGGCCTGGGGTTTAGTTCTCCCACTCAGTCGGAGGTGCCACGCTTTGCGTGGGTGCTAAGTGGCGCAGGAGACTGTAATGTCCCGGTTGTAGGCACTTAGTCACAGCCGCACGCCCTCTGTAGAAATTGTACACTCCACCAGATTAGTCACCAGCACTCAGTTTGCACTACTACAAATGAGCACTTGGGCCACGACTGAATTCGTGGCAAAAGTGCTAAATTTTCGTGGCTAAAGTACTTTGCCACGGAAAAACCATCCGTGGCGCAAGTAGCCGTGGCAAACAACTAGCCACGGGAAAAAAAAGTGTGGCAAGTATTGATTTTATTGCCACGGAGTCTCCCGTGGCTAGAATTAATTTTTTGCCACGGATTATCCCGTGGCTAATTATTTTTGTGGCGAAATATTTATTCCGGTGACAAAATATATAATAAATTAAATAAATTAATAACTGTAAGAATTCTCTACCCCTATAGTAGTCACATCTGGACCAGTTACTGCTTTATAGCTGAGTCAAGCTGAGTCATTCCACTATTATTTAATTCATCATACGCATCGAAGAGACTGTGGAGTTCTTATGAGCAGCTACCAGAAATGAAATTGAACTTTATTGACCTAATCATTGGTTTGAATTCTTTTAAAGTGATGTTTTTTTCAAACTACATTTTCTTTTGAGTAATTAATTTTTTTTCACTTATGATTTACATATTATGATTAAAAAATTATTATTCCGGAAAAGAAAATTCGAAGTTGATTTTCGGACTCATGATTCCACTAATTTATCGATATTTTTATTTTAGTTTTTATTTTCCACGTTCTTTTATTGCTAGTTCTTTCGATATGTTTTTTTCTTTTCGTTATCGGTCGTTATTTTATATCATCAGTTTTTTATCCTCATTGAGTTTCCTCTAGCATACTTCAAGTTTTACCCGAATTTTATTTTTTTATTAAGTATATTTTATTTTAAATTCATTTTTTAAAATATCTTCCAAATAATATTACAGAACAGCTACCGAATTAAACAGTTGACGATAAATTAATTTTTGATTTTCACACTATTAGTCCTTAATTATTAGATTTTCTTACTTGTATTTGTTAATTATTTGATTTTGTCACTTATACCTCTCTTTTTTTGAAAATTTATTTTAACTTGTTATTGAACTTAGGCACGACGTTCTAATACGTTAATCTTTCTTCCAAACCAAACAACTTGAAAGACAATTAATTACAAAAATAATTATTGTTTTTGCAGTCAAAGTTAATTCCATAAAAAAATATAGACCGATTAGAATTCTTAAATACGAGTTTAATAAAGCGGTTTTTTTCACACTGAAAATATTGTAAGAAAATCAATAATTTGGACAAGAATCATGCTCAGTCAATTTTTTTTAAAGTTTTTTGTCTTAAAAAGAAGTGTATTACATGTGAAAAAATTAATTAATTAAGCGGTAAAAATGAAAGAGTCTTAAATAATATTAGATGTCTTAATGATGGATGATCAATCACATACTAATTTTACTTGATATGCTATGTACTCCGCATTTTAGCTAGCATATATTACACTATGTAAATGTTAGTTGTCTTTCAAAAGGCATACTTAAGATTATAAAATTTTAATAAACATCTTGTCAAATTAAGAGAAATCAATTGCTTCACAAATGATGATTAATAAAAAATCAACAAATTAGACAACCAAAGTTTTCTTGTATTTCATTTTACAAAAAATCTATTTTTTTTTTCTTAAAACTAAATAAAATAATACGAATTTTTTTTATTAATAAAATATTTTCAAATTTAATATTTTTTTTCTTCATATTATCTTTGGCTTTGAATTTTAATGAATTTTTAAGATCAATAATTGACACTCGGCTTAACTTGAAAGTAATTTGATTAAAATTTGGAGAACCATTAGCCACATGCGTTTATTACATCTGTGGCTAAAAAATAATTTTGCCACGGAAGTTAATTATGTCGTGCCTAAATAATATTTGCCACTGAACAAATTCGTGGCTAAATATATTTTTGCCACAGGTGTGGCATCTTTCGTGGCAAGAGTGATTATTGGCCACGACTTTAATAAAATTCGTGGCGCAAGTGAATTTTTGCCACGGGAAAAATTGTTCCCGTGGCATATTTTATTTCCCAAGTAGTGAATCAAATTTTTCCCGTGGCTAGGTAAAACTTTGCCACAAATAACAAATTTTCGTGGCATAATTCGTGGCGCAAGTGTCAATTTGTGGTAGTGTTGGGCAAACTGACAAACATTTGGCAAAGATAGGGAACACAATATTTGAAGACATATGTGGAAGCAAAAATCGAATTTCGAAAATATATGGAGAGAGAAAATTAAATTTCGAAAATGTACGCAATAAGAAAATCAAACCTTAATGGCAAAGAAAATTGAATTTTGACGACACACGTAAAAAGGAAATCAAAATTTTATCTGATTTAAATATGCGGGAAAAAATTTGAATTTTGCTAAAAGAAAGAAAAGAAAACAAAAGAATGATAGGAAAATTTAAATACGTGTTTGCGAGGTTTGAAAAGATTAAACCTGGGTTCTGGTGGAGGTGCACCTGGCAGAATAGATGCCACGTTTCTGGCGGCAGTGGCTCAAATTGCTGGCGGCTGTGGCCCACTCAGAAGAAGTATTTCTTTAGGTGTACGATGTTCCATGGCTTTTGGATGATCTTCCCCTCCATGGTCATAAGTCAGTAGGCTCCGTTCCCAACTACTTTCTCCACTTGATAGGGTCCTTCCCAATTGAGGTGAATTTTCCTGCTCGTTGATTCCTGGTGTTCTGGAAGACTTTTCTGAGGACTAGGTCTCCTTCCTGCAGGATTCTGACTCTGACATTCTTGTTGTAACTTCTGGCGACTGTTTGTCTGTAGGAGGCCATCCTTATTTGAGCATCGGTTCTGAGCTCATCTATAGTATCCAAGCTGCTTGCCATCTCTACCTGGTTCCTGTCTTCGGTTATGCATCCGTATCTATGAGTAGGCACTCTCACCTCTGAAGGGATGACCGCCTCAGCACCAAAGACCAAACTGAAAGGTGTTTGTCCTGTAGCCACCTTGGGTGTAGTTCTGTCAGACCACAGCACCAAGGGGAGTTCTTCTGCCCATCTGCCCCCTGCCTCCTCCAGCCTTCTCTTCAGGTTGTCTATCACAATTTTGTTGCTAGACTCCGCCTGACCATTAAACTGAGTGTTTCTGGGGGTAGACTTGCTTAGTGTGATGTTCCACCTGGCGCAGTAGGCCTCCATCTTGTTGCCGATAAACTGGGATCCGTTGTCGCAGATGATCTCTGAAGGAATGCCAAACCTGCAGATAATGTTACGTTTTATGAAGGATATAACCTGCTTCTCAGTCACCTGAGGGAATGCTTCTGCTTCTATCCACTTGGAGAAGTAGTCAGTCATGGCCAACATAAAAACCTTGTTTCCTGGGTCTCTCGGTAGCTTGCCAAAAATATCCATCTCCCATTTCATGAAGGGCCAGGGAGAAATTACTGGGTGCAACGGCTCTGCTGGCTGGTGATTGACCGGTGCATGTCTCTGGCAGGCATCACATTTCTTAACATATTCCCTCGCGTCCTTGCGCATTGTCGGCCAGTAGTAATCTTGGCGGAGTGTTTTGTTCGATAGACTCTTGCCCCCTGCATGATTTCCACACTCACCACTATGGAGGTCATGCATAACCACCTCTGCCTCCTGCTGACTTAGGCATCTCAAGTATGGTCCAGCGGCTGATCTTTTGAACATGACACCATCAATGAGGGTGTACCTGGACGCTTTCATCCTAAAACTCCGGGCTTCCTTCTTGTCTGCTGGCAGGATATCGTTTTGCAGCCATTCTTGGTAGGGGTTTCTCCAGTCTGGGATTCTTTCTTGTTCTGCTGAGGTACTGCAGACTCCTGCCTCATGCAGCCACTGCAATCCCTGGTCTGGTGAATTGTCCTCCTGCCTCAGCATCTGGTGTTCCTGTGTGCCTGTCCAAACTGCTGGCTCCAGTACATGGACAATGGGTATGGTGGAAACTACGCCTGGTTTGAAGGTTGCCCCCAGGGTGGCTAGGGCGTCTGCTTCCACGTTCTGGTCCCTAGGGACTTGGTTGATTGTGAAGGCTACGAACCTAAGGGAGAGCTCCTTTGCCACTTCAAGGTAAGACACCATCTTGGAGTCCTTAGCTTCATACGAACCATTCATGTGGTTTACTATTAGCTGGGAATCGCTGTATGCCTCTAGGCGCTTGATTTTGAGGTCTAGAGCCAGCTGGAGACCCAAGATTAGAGCTTCATATTCTGCCTCGTTGTTTGTTGTTCGGAACTCGCACCGTACTTCTTGGACTATGAGATCCCCCTGAGGAGACTTCAGAACTAATCCTGCTCCAGATCCTCGCATGTTGGAGGCGCCATCTACATTTAGCTTCCACACCTGTTCGCCTTTGTCCTCCTCAAGGAGGAGGATGTCTTTCTCTGCCTGGGTCTGCAGTGCTGGGCTGAAGTCGGATACGAAGTCTGCTAACGCCTGGGACTTTATCGCTGTTCTGGGGACAAATTTCAGGTCGAAGCCGCTCAAGTGTATAGACCACTTGGCCATTCTCCCTGATAACTCAGGTTTTCTCATAATAGTTTTTAGTGGATGATAACTCAGGTTTTCTCATAATAGTTTTTAGTGGATAATTTGTTATTACGGAAATAGCATGTCAATCAAAATAAGGTCGAAGTTTATAAGATGCCGTAACAAGTGCAAGTACGAGTTTCTCAAGGGATGTGTACCTGGTCTCTGCGGGGAGCAGAGACTTACTAACATAATATACTGGGCATTGTGCTCCTTCGTGCTCGCGTACTAATACCGCGCTGACTGCTACCTCGGTTACTGATAAATACAGGAAGAGTGGTTCTCCAGGTTCTGGTTTTGACAGCAGAGGTGGAGTGCTGAGGTAGTGCTTCAGGTCGCTGAACGCCTTCTCGTGCTCTGCTGTCCAATCAAACCTTTGGGCCTTCTTCAGGATATCATAGAACAGCCGACATCTATCTGAAGACCTGAAGATAAATCTGCTCAGAGCAGCAATTCTTCCAGTCAGCCTTTGCACGTCTCTTGGCTTCTGTGGGGATTCCAGCTGGAGGATGGCCTTGATCTGCTCTGTGCTAGCTTCTATTCCCCTCTGGGTTACCATGTACCCCAGAAACTTCCCACATGACACTCCAAATGTGCACTTTGAAGGATTTAACTTCATCCTGTATTCCCTCAAGGTGTTGAAGGTATCCTCCAAGTGTGTTGTATGTTGCGAAGCTTGTTTTGACTTGACGACCATGTCGTCAATATATACCTCCATAGTGTCCCCAATCTGTCTCCTGGACATCTTGTTGACTAGTCTCTGGTAGGTGGAACCTGCATTCTTCAGACCAAAAGGCATTCCATTGTAACAATATATACCTCTCTCAGACCTGAAGGTTGTCTTCTCCTGGTCTGCTGGATGCATCTTGATCTGGTTGTACCCACTCCATGCATCAAAAAAGGTTAGCATCTCGTGGCCTGCTGTAGCATCTACCATGGCATCTATATGTGGTAGTGGGAATGGATCTTTCGGGCATGCTTTGTTCAAGTCGGTGAAATCGACGCACACCATCCACTTGCCATTCTTCTTTGGGACCACCACCACGTTAGACAACCACTCTGGGTACTTCACCTCCTTGATTTTTCCAGCAGCCAACAGACTGTCCACCTCCTGATTTATGACTTGATTTCTCTCTGGAGCAAACTTCCTTCTCTTCTGCTGGACTGGTTTGTAGCTTGGGTCCACGCTTAGCCTGTAAGTGATAACGCTCGGATCTATACCTACAATATCATCATGCGACCAAGCAAAACAACCCATGTTAGTTTTTAATAATTCAATGAGGTTTTGGCGGATATTACCTGTGCATTCTGATCTGATTAACACTTTTCGCTCTGGATGTTGCTTGTCCAGGTTGACTTCATCCAACTCCGCCTGAGGTGGCTCTACGTACTCCTGCAGAGGCAGATGAAGGCTCTGTAATTGCTATGCTGGGGGGCTCGCCGTCTTCTTAAGGGCTACCCTGTAGCAATCCTTGGCCTATCCTTGGTCTCCGTTGATCTTCTGCACTCCCCAGGGTGTAGGGAACTTCAGGCACTAGTGGTAGGTGGAGGTGATTGCCTTCATCTCAAGGATCCAAGGCCTTCCTAGAATCGCGTTGTAGGTGGAGGGCTCATCAATGACTAGGTACCGCACTTGCTTATTCACTCCTCCAGCGTAGGTGGGAATGGTGATCTCTCCTAGGGAGTGTTTGGTTTCACCACTGAAACCTACCAAGGGGACCGCCTTCCTAGTTAGGTCCTTCTCACTGAACCCCATATTCTGGAGAGTTTCCAACATGATGAGGTTGACTGAACTCCCGGTGTCCACCAGAATCTTCTTCACGATGCAGTTCCCTATGGAGAGAGTGATTATTAAGGCGTCATGGTGCATCTCTGGAGTAGCTTCTGCGTCAGTTTCGTCAAAGGTGACAGCTGGAAAATCCTTGCAACTGATGCTGCAGGAGTGCTCAGGTCTGTCTCCTCTGGTCTGAGAGGCATGTCTCTTGGCTGCTGAGTAGGTCAGTCCACATAATTCTGACCCTCCTGTGATCACATTGATAATTCTGGTACTCACTGGAGGTGGAGAAGGTAATACTTGCTCTGCTGCATTTATCCTGCTGGAGTTTCTGGACACGAGGTGGTCCAGGTTCCCCTGATCATACTAGAACTTAACCTCTCTCCTGAGCTAGACACACTCGTCGGTATGGTGTCCAATGTCGTCGTGGAACTCACATCTCTTGCTGGCGTCTCTTCGGTCATTGGTGTACTCCTGTCTTCTGGGCCACCTGACTCTGCGCCCTAACTCCCTCAGAGCCTTGAGCACCCCATCAAGGTTGGTAGAGAACCCATACTCACTTACTTTAGGTGGCAATCCTGGATTGTCCTTCCAGTCTTTCTCCTCGGAAATTTTGCTCACGTTCCTGTCATAGGGCTTTGATCTTTCACCCCTCTTTTCTGCTGGCGCCTTTCTGGTGACATGACCATACGCAGCCCTTCTGGGGCCTGAATCTTCTTCTAGCCTGATGGCTGTCATCGCCTTGGTTTGCACATCCTCGAATGTGGCACATGGGTACTTTGTGAGGTCTTTATAGAGGTCTGAATCCTGGTGGAGCCCTTGGCGGAAGGCTTCTATGGCGGTGGGCACATCACATCTGGGGATGGTTACTTTCTCCTTGTTGAATCTGTTGAGGAAGTCACGTGTAGATTCTTCGAACTTCTGCACTACCCGATACAAATCACTGGTCTGCTTCTCTGGTTTCCTGCTGCTGGCGAACTGATGGTTGAAGGCATTGACCAGGTCAACGAAGGAGGTGATGCTTCGGTTAGGCAGACCAACAAACCAATGGAGGGTTGCTCCTAACAGAGTGGAGCCAAACCCCTTGCACATGCAGGCTTCCTTCAGGGGCCCCGTAGCGGTCACCACCATCATCTTCTGTTTGTACTGGTTGATGTGATCTAGGGGGTCTGCAGTGCCATCATAAAGCGTCATGGCTGGTGGCATGAAGCCCTTGGGTACAGCAACACAGGCTAGATCGTCGATGAAGGGTGAATCTGCGTAGCTGTCACTAGCTGCTCTCTCCAGGGGGCGTGGCATTCCAGGAATCTTGTTGATCAGGTCCCTCAATTCCTTCAGTTCCTAGCGTTGCTGATCTGCTGTGTTGATTGTTCCTGCAAGAGGGTTAGAGACAGAAGAAGAAAAGTTGAAAGGAGTACTCCCTGCATAAGGTTCCCCAGGATGTTGACTGCTAGGAGGAGGAGGTAAAGGTGCTGCCGCTATCATGGATCTGGGCTGCCACTCTGACGCCTGCTAGTTGAGGGTAGGCGTTGTCCACATTCCTCCAGAGGTGGTCATCCCTGGTGGAGTTACAAATCGCCATCTTGGCGTCTGGTGGAAAGGGGTGCCTGCAGAAGATAGTGAGTTAGTCTATCGACTTTCGATGTTGGAGAGAAAGTTACCTGCGGTAGTAGATCTGCCGGGTGTGGGGCCATAGGTCAAGTAACCCAACCCTTGGGGTTCAATAACCGGACTTGGTGGAGCCAATCCTAGCTCCAGTCTGGTGACCAACTCTGAAGGGACCTCTCTAGTGGTCTTCCTGCCAGCTGCTGATTCCCTACGGGCGCTGGGTTCTCCCCTAGGCATCAGAGGCAGCATCTCTGGTGACATCTGGAGCGATGCAACTGGGGTCTTGTCTGCTGCCGAGATCCGAGCCTTGATATCTTGGTTGTCCTTCTGCAGGGTTTCTACTGCTTGGCGCAGAGCATTGATTCCTTGGAGCATACTCTGCATCAGGTTTGGTGACCCCGCTCCACTGGAAGCTTCTTCTACGAATCCTCCTGGAGTCAAGGTTCTGGTTGGTATGCTTTCCTTCCTGGCCTTGGAGGAGTTAGTGACCCCAGAGGTTTTAGGCGTCGGAGGGGGCCTAGACACCGGCAACGTGGGTTTCACCGCTTGGCTGGTGGGAATACCCAAGGTGAGGGTTGTGAAAACCAGCTCTGCTGATCCTGGGGACAACCTTCCTCCAATGGGCCGGGTTGATGCTCCTTGACTGCTGGACGAACTTTGGCCGGATCCGGTCATGGTGACACGAGTTTGCTTCACGGTAGGGTTTGGCTTATAGGAAATGATCACTTGGCCCCACGGTGGGCGCCAAAATTTTTTGGTAAAAATTTACAGGGTCTACGATATCGGTTGCGGGTCAAAGCGATCGTCCTATAATTATGGGTTGATGAAATTGAACGAGTCTAGCAAGTAAAGGAAAATGAAAAAAGAAGGGACGATACACAAAGTTTTGGTGACGCGGAAACCCGATGTGGGAAAAACCGCGGGGGGAGTCGGAATCCCACCAAAGTTTCACTATCAATGGAAAAAGAATACGAATAAGGAAGAGAATACAAATATGAGTATTTATCTATAGTAGATTTTTGGTGTTTTTTATGTGTGGAGTCGGTTAGCCTGTGTGTTCCTTCCTTCTTCTCTTCCTCCTTTTATAGTGCTGCTTGTCCGTTATCCCCTTTATGGTTGGGAATCTTGGCATTTAACCTCTATTTTATTGCTTAGGATCTTGGTATTTAATCATCTCCTTTATTGCTTAAGATCTTGGTATTTTATCCTCTCTTTTATTGCTTAAGATCTTGGTATTTTATCCTCTCTTAGCCGTTGCATCCTCCTCAGCTGTTATATTCTTCTCCTCATTTATCTCCTGGTCTTCAGGAGGGTTTCCTGAATTGTAGGAGCAGCAGCTGCTACCTTTCTCTCTTCATCTGGGCTGAGTTTTTCCATTTGTTTCTTGGGTCTGCTTGATTAAGTGGCCCATTGTTTTATTCACTCCATGCTTCGTTTGGCCCGTTGCTGTTTATTATTCCGGGTTTGCTTGGCTTGACGAGTTTCGATTATTTTGACTTCCATCTTTTAATCTTCGACTCTGACTTTTCACCCGCGAAATTTGACTCTCTTATCGTTGACCTTTGACTCTTGACCTTTTGACCGTCCACTCGTATTATGCCACGTTGCGTTCCGAAGGTGCAAATTTTTGGCCCGAACAAAAACGTTAAAATTTTGAAAATGTTATCAAAGTAATTATGAAACTTTTCAAAAATGTTATCAAACTTGAACATAAAAAATAATTTCGACAATGTTAAAACGTTTTACATAACAATCCTATACAAATTGAAGTACTTGGAAATATAAAAGTCTTCATAAAATTTTGATCGCTTGAAAATCAAAAATAAAAATAATTTCGAAATAATTTAAAATAAATTATTAAGGCATTTTGAAATAGATCTAAATATAAATATCAACCAAAGATAAAACAAAGTGAAGTATATAGTTCTTAAATTATAAATAAATAAAAAATGTTAAATTTCACGATAACCCAAAATGTTAAATTGCTCAAAGTTTTTACAAAATAGGGAGTTTTAAATTTTGAAATTATGCTTCAAAATGTTAAAATTTCATGAAAATCAAAAATTTTAAATTACTCAAGCTTTTTACAAAACGGGCAAATTCACAATTAGAAATTGTAACTCAAAATGTTAAAATTTTACGATAATTCATTTTTTTTTGAAGTAGTCAAACTTTTTATAAACTAGGGAGTTCGAAAAATAGTTAACGGGTAAATAGAACAAGGATAAATAATATAAAAATAAGAGCTTTCAAAAACGACAAAGGTTGAAGGGATTGGCAGGAGTTACCGTAACAGAATTCAAGAGAAGCAGAAAGGAAGACGGAGTTGAGAATCAAAAAGAGCTCTCAAGGATTATGGAAGAAATTAATCATCTCGAGATTCCTAGGACGACTTCCACAAACACGGGTTCCTAATTCCCATCAAACAACGCTAAGTCCAATATGACACAATAAGTATTCCTCAAAATGACACAATAAGTCCAACCTATGTTTATGCAATATGATTCTCCTTTTCAAGGTTAACAACAATTTATTCAATTTAGATCACTCAACTCCAAAGTTCATAGGTTACAACCTTCACCAACGATTAACGATCTAATCCTTAAGAAACACGGGTAATCTATGTTAACCAAAATTTCTAACGGTATTAATGAAAACCTTCGATGGTACCACAACACTCAGGTTAACAATTTAAACAGTACTCTATGATCCCAAATATTCCCGATGCATCCATCAAATAACATTTAGGTAGGAATCCCAAAATTCTATTATTAGTTACACTTGGTTCGGTTCTAGGTTAAATTAGGTACTAGGTATCCATCAAATACGATATACTCTTACTACCCCAAAATATATTCAACTCTATGTCCTCCAAATAATCAAGTAACCTATAACCCAAAGTTAAGTGTCTAAAGTACCAACCTAATTCCATTAATTGACAATTTATCATTCAAATCGATCCTCAAAAGCTTACTAAGATAGATAACAAGGTATAACTCACAACCCTCAAGCCATAGGTAACAAGGGTTTACTAAACCTCAAACATCTATATCCTTTCACGGGGTTCACTGAGACGGAAATCGGTCTAGCCAAAGAATCTCAAGAGAAAGATGGTAGAGTAGAAGAATATAACAAGGATTCACCAAGCGGTTGAAGAAGAGAATATAAAAGAGAAGAAGTAGAAGAAGTAGAGGAAGGAAGAAAAGAGTCAATGATACTATATTACTAATTTCTTGAACCAGAGGAGAATCTTCGGGCCTCCAGAGTTCACGCGGGATCCAAATGGCTTACTTCATCTTCTTGTAGAGGAACGAGCACGCAAGTCTTCGGTCGCTCCATCTCGATCTACTGCGACACCATGGAACAGGAATCTACTCTTGATCATCTGGCCTGTAGCTTAAGTAAACTGAACTGGAGCTAAAAATCACCATCGACATCTTTCTTGGAGGACCAAGTTGTCCACTCGAGTCAGCAGGCGTTGAGAGTTCTAAGCAGGTCTTGTCCCAATCTAGAGCAGCATCCTATCAATATCTTGTTCATTCGTCTTCTTCCCACAAAAGCAACAAATATTCAATGCTAATCATTGAGTTCAGAAACAGATAATCTTAACAGTTAAGTCCTTATTTGTTTCTACCCATCTCTAATAATATTTTTATTTACTGTTTAAATAATTTACTGGTATTTTCCCTAATTTCAGGTGAAAGCGTTGGGAGCAGTGATGCTCTGATACCAACTGTAATCCCCTAGAAATTCTAACGCAATACAGTGGCGGAAACACTGTAGAAGTGGGATTATAACACACTGTAGCTATGTCTTGATTAAATAAAAATGGTAAGTCAATACATAAGCCATAAAATAAAAATGGCTACAAAATAAATAAATAAATAAATAAAATCCATAAAAAGGGTTTTAACAATCCATAATACAGTGATTTGATTAAAACAAGCAGGATCCATAACTGCTCGCTAGCCCACCCGAAGGAAAACACATATACCTGCCATGTTAAAAACATAACAGCCACAATCAGTGGGGAGCAACGTCAACGTTCTCCCAGCCGAATAACAGGATTTTAAAACTGTAATTACTATTATAGAAAAATAGTAAAAATGAAAAACCGTAAAACACATTATAATAAAAATAAACTTTCAGTGAAAAACTTCACGTATCAAAACAATATAATAAAAATGAGTTTTTCGAAGAAAACATAAAATATTTGCCAACCTGCAACCAAATTATATCGATAATAATAAAAATATTCAAAATGGCGTTATGGATAGGAGTAGTGTAGACGGCTAGACTTTCACTAGGAGAATACTAAAAACTAGCTTCGAGAACTTAGTTCAAACAAATTAAACTTCGGTCTCTAACTAGGCTACTCAACCATAATAGAGCGGTGACTTATAAATGCGTGACCCTAGTTTAAGATAATGCACACCCCTCCTGGGATTACCTGTCACCCAGTTCAACTTATGACGGCGACTTACTGCGAGACCTAAGCTTAAGGTCAAAATGTACACAACTCCCGGGATACCTGTCACCCGGTTCAACAACCAATGTACCGATTCCTGATACACTAGCCTTATAGTTGATGTCAAAACCATAAACCCTAGAATATATTACTCTAACCTCACACTTGTCCTTATTCCATAACTCCAAAACAAAGCCATTATCGATATTCAAAAGATATAGTCAATATAAATAATATGAGGATAAAAGAAGTAAACATTTATATTCTAAAAGAGGACACTTTCTATTTTAGGAAACTTCTATTTTTAGAAACTTTACTAAAAATAGCATTATATCAAAATAGTGAAAATATTAGTTCATACTAATACCACATTTTTAGTAAATGATATAGATTTATAAAACTAATATTTTCGGCCTTAACGATATTAATTATTAAAGTAAGAACATTTTAGTTTATGAAGTTATTGAAATATCGTACAAGTGTATAAAATGATTAAAAATGTCTTAAAATTTTTAATAATACTAATCAGGGTGTTTTCAAAATTTACAAAGCTAAAATTCCCTAATTATTATAGTTACGACAATACGATTACAAATAGGATTTTACGGCATATGTCAAATAAAATCTTTTAACGTCTTTTATTTAATTAAACCATTGAATATATTTAGAATATGTTAAGGGATGATTTAACTCTTAATATTTCAGATTTAAATATTTTTAAAATAGCTGGAAAAATAAATCTTTTAGGTAAGACGAAGCATTTTAACGATAAATCGTAATTTGTCCAAAAATCAATACTTATTAATTAAAGACTTTAATAAATAGTACAAAAATTACGTAAAATAGTTAAAATATATTTATGGACATTCTGTCCAGAAAAGAAAATTTTTCAGAATCCTAAACTCGGTTTTTAAAGCGTTTTCTCGTTAATCGTCTAATCTCGACAATAACGATTAATAAAAATAGTAATTACAAAACGATTTAAGTATTAATATCCAAAAATTATTATTAAGATTAAAAATGATGATTTTACAGAAAATACTATTTTTCCAGATTTCTAAAAATTCCAGCTTTAATAAATCTCATCAAAACCGTCTTTAAAACCCGTTTTCACAATTAACGATTCCATTAATAAAACTTATCGTTCCTAACATTTTATTAAAGCACTAAAAATCATAAAAATACATTTTATTAAGAAACCATCAGAATCATAATTTTTCCAGATTTAAACCAAAGACCAGAAATCGAGAATTTAAACGACAAACACGGTTTTAACGATAAACGATGATTTAAAGTGATTAATTAATTCATCCACTTAACAATTTCGAAAAATTATGAAAACATTCAGAAATTTCTATTTCATCAGAAAGTTTCACCACGTCAAAAATCAGATTAAAATAAAATGTTTAGGTACTAGAACTAAAAATCGGCTTTTAATCGTTTTTGTCCGATAACGGTAATAATTCAATAATCGATATCAAAAATATCATAAAAATACTAAATTATTAAAAATCATCAAAAACAAATTTTTTCCAGAATATAAACATATATTACATGTTTAGGCCGATTATTACGATTTTACAAATTAATATAACAATTTAATCGTTAATCTCGTAAAAGCGATAAAAATATCGAAACATGCAAATTTTCAAATTTTAAAAATTTTCTAGATTATATGACATACATATATTGTCAAAAATGAAATATAAAAATTATACATGCAAATACACAATTAAAATCATGAAATACCGAGTAACATCGACGTTACCTCTAACCCAAATTCGAGTCGATTATAAATTCGTCGGCTTCGGGATCATTCAAAAATCCTTCAACACAAGAAAAGCATGGTGGAAAAATACCATGAGAAAACTAAGAAAATCAAGGAAAATAACGATCGAAAACAACATCGATTATTACCTTAACGAAGGGATCGGAATGACGATTATTTAGGAGATGAAAACGAGACGATCAAGACTCGATTTGAGACAAAATTTGGCTAGAAAAGTTGCTGGAAAATCTCAGCCAAGAGAGAAAAAGGGAGGAAATGTTGTTTAATTTTTTGTAAAATGAATGATAAGAAAGTGGATGGTTTTCTAAAGCATAAATGATAAGTAAATTTTGATGCCAAAATGAGAGAGGAAGGGAGTGTGAAGAGTTTGTGTTTAAGGCCAAAAATAAATGGGTGAGAAAAAGAAAATATCTAAGGCTTAAACATCATAAAATGAAATGTATACAAAGTTGTAGTGTAAAAATGTGACATGGGTGTGTCACGGTCAAAAACATAGGGAAAATGTCCCAAATAATTTCTAAGTTGATAAAAAGATGAATCGTAAAATTGTTAAAGGTATTTCAAATCAGTTCGAGTAAACCGCGCGTTGGAAAATAATTATTTACGAAACTTCGTAATAAAATCATTAAAGGTCAAATATTCTTAAATAAAAATATTTCTTAGTTGGAAATATCATAAAACGTGTTTTGATATTTAGGAAAAATAAATAACTGAATTCCAAGCTTAAAACGTTAGTTTGTAGAAAAATAGAACTTCACGCGCAAAAATAAATAGTTTATAATGAAAATCAAATAAATAGGTTTACAAGAATTAAAATCTTTTAAAATAAAAATAAATATTATTTGACTCAAAAAAAATAATAAGAATTCAGAAAGATGAAGGAAATAGAAGACGAAATTGACATAGAGTCATGACGGAGTCACAACAGAATAATTAACGGCACTAGGAAAATAGTGGGTGTTACAAACGAGGTAAATTTAGTTCTTTTGGTACGATATTCGACTATAGAGTCGATATCGTGTTTTAAGAACGTTTATTTTGTATGAAAATAGATTGTAGCGATAATATCGGTATTAGAAAGAGAAGAAAAAAACGTGATGAGGACCCGTATGAAGACAGACGACCGACGACTTAAAAAATTCGAGAGGGAGAAAGAGAGAAAGGAGAAGATGGGTTTGATTTTGCACCCTCAACCTACATGCTTTGTATTCTCGGAACGGGGCTCGTCGGAATGTGACTTAGACACGGGAGTGTCGAGATAATGTAAGTGAGTTATGGTGGTTTTGTTCGTGTAGGGTGTCGGGTAGAGGTGGCCGGATCTCGGGGCTAAGGCGGCGTGTTCTCGGGTATGTCGGATTGTATGTGCGCTTGATGTGTAATTGTGTTAGATGTGTTGAGGATTGTAATTGATAATTGATTATTGATGTTTTGAATGTGTGCAAAGGGATCTACTTATAGGGGAGGTTCCCGATCCCGACTAGGAGAGATAGTCTTGCTTGGGTGAAAAGAAAGACTGTTTTGGATAGGAAATGCAATAATTTGAGAGGAACGAGGATTCCGTTACTTGGTGGGAAAGAAATCCAACCCAGCTGAAAAAAGGAGTCACTCGACCGAGTGATCCTGATGTTCGGTCGAGTGCCCGGTTTAATCCCGGTTTTGCATGAGTTTTTGGGCTTACTCGACCGAGTGGGCTGATCCACTCGATCGAGTGGGTCTAGCTCGGGTAAGAGGCTCCTTTTAGAGATCAAACTCTATCTTTGACGAATTTGTTTATTATTTTGTGTGGCTGATTTTTGTAGTGTTCGACTTCTAGTCGGATTTCCAACGTGACGCAGCAGATATTTATGCCTCGGAATTGTCTTTGACCGGGGTTTGACTCGGTCGCTAAAAGACGGTTTTGCCCTTGGTGCCGGTTTTGACCCAAATTAGTCTTATTTGACTAGGAACGACCCACTGGGCCTGAATTTGAGGTTGGTTTTGCGAGATTTGTATCTCGTAAAAAGCCCAAGCCAAATACCCATGATTTTGAGCCCATATTCGAGTATGTGAAAGCACGTTTGCGTCCGATCATCATCGGGTGTTTTTTGAAAACCACTATAAACACCTAACAGCCAAATGTGGGTGTCTATAGAGCCCCCACTCTGACTGAGGCTTGAACAAGGCGAATGTCAGAGTAGCTACCAGGCCAATCGGGGATTAAGACCTGGCAGACTTCCGGGTCGGGTCGTTTATAATCCATTAGACTCGCGTGAAGGGCTCTCCAACCATAGGTTAGAAACCATACCTGAGCTAATGATGATAATTTCGTGGGAAATCGGACTTGTCGTATAAGTCCTGGGTGCGCCTATGTATGGGCCCATCCCATGTTGTTCCAGGGAAAATGCCGCCTAGGGCTTTTCGCTGGGGAGTGAGTTGTATGTCCTTACTCGAGTCGTACTTATATATAATTATGCAAAGTTTTGCATGTAACATTTTAGGAGAAATGACTCGCGCTGGGGAATAGAAATTTTGAAAAAGACTTTGATTTTTGAATTTGAATTTTTTTTGAAAATTTGAGAATTTTGACTCTGAAATTTTTTTGAAATGACTCGCGCTGGGGAATAGAAAATTTGAGAATTCCTGTACTAGCTGAAGAAGAGAGATGGGGCCTGTATGCTAATCCTCCGGGGATTAGGAATCCCAAAGATAGGAGAACTACCCAGGTTTAGTGCTATAAATACCCATCTTTTGCTTTTAATTTTTCATAATTTGCATCAATCCCTTCCCTTCTCGAGAGAAACAACCCCCAATAATCCTTTATTCTTTTTAAGAAAAATCTAGCTATGGGAATCGATCACTTGACCCGAATGTTGCAAGACTGGTCTCGATGTTTTAGAGACGCCGATAAAGTAATTCTGAATCAGAATGGTATTACTCAATTGTTTACGATCCGCCAGATGCAGGTGGGCCGTCACTTTTTCGATGCTTGTTTGTCATACTGGGACGACACTTATCATGTTTTCGCTCTTCCTCGAGGCGAGATCTGCCCTATTCTTGAGGAAATTGCTGCTGTAGGAGGATGGAATCCCATACTTCGTCCTGTTATCCCGTTTTCAGTTCACGACCCTAGGAGGAAGTTACGGGAATTTTTAGGACTTTCCCACATGGAGGTATCCCGTATGACGGAGGGGGATACCATTTCTTTAATTGACTTGGCTGAGAAGTTCATGAACCCACACGATGTTCAAGTCAGGTCGGTTCACAGCCGTAGAGCCTTTGCTTTTTGTATGCTTCATGTTTACGCTTTCGAGGGTCACATGGATTTGCTAAGTATGGGCCATGTCCGACTTTTCACCGTGGTTGACCTGATGGAGACGGAGCATAGTCCAGCATGGTTAATCACAGGGGAAATTATCCAAGGTTTGGACAATCGAAAGAGGGACTCGTCGGTTCGTCTGACCGGGAGTACCCGTCTTTTACAGGTATATCACTTAGGATTTTTCTGGTTAATTCGATTTCTCAATTTCTCGATTTTTTTGATTTTTTTTGTTCCGCGATTTTCTGACACAGTGGGCACTCGATCGAGTCACCCTGGCACTCGATCGAGTGCCTTCTCAAAAAACCTTCAGTCCGGCTTCAGGTGTACCACTCGATTGAGAGCCTCTGAGCGGACGTCAACTTTGCCCTGACAATTCATATTTTTGTTTTCTTTTCCAGCTTTGGCTATTTGAAAGGCTATCAATCGTGGATCCTACTCTTGACGTGAGTTGATATCGCCCTAACAAGTGATGACAAGGAGACGAACCGTTGACTTCTCTCGCCATAACACCCAGAAATACTGGGACGATGTGTTCTCCTTTCATAACGGCCCGTTGATCCGGTGGACGGTACCATGGTGGCCCATTTATGTTTGGACCAGCCTGGAATCGAGGGATAGGGCGCGAAGTCATTCTATCCTTTAAGCAGACAATTCATCTTTATCCTGATCGCATACTTATGCAGTACGGACGGACCCAAAGATTCCCGGAGATTGAAGCGGTCGTGAGTGAATCTGCTCAGCTAACGGACGTGATGTGCGATACCTGGATGCAGCGGTGGTACACCCGGGCTACTTGGCCTGTTTCCAAGTCTCTTCATTCGATCTGGGTATCAGATTCTTATGCGAAGTGGACAAAGGCGGATTCCGCTAAAGCCCGCGCTGCCCTGAAGGTCGATGAGGCTTTTGATCTACTCCGACGAGAGCAGGCTAAAGACAACAGGGATTTCTTTGATGAGGGCGAGACCCCGGCTACATTGGTTCGACTGATGTCAGGTCATAAAGGAAAGACAAGGACTCAGACTGAAGGGTCCAGTACTAGAGGTGCACGGGGGAAAGTGAGCCCCCAGACAGAATTGGAGAGGAGACTTGGCCCAAAACTAAAGGTCCAGGACCGACTTGGTCCTCGAGACAGGCTACCCAAACACGTACGGGCTCGACTTGGACCGGTCACGACGGCAGAAGACCCGCTGTCGAAGAAACGGGTTCGCGCAAAGGAAGTCCCCTTAGTGATTCGGGAACGTTCGCCCCCGCCCCATCGACCTCGGGCTCCACATGACCCAAAGGATAAAGGAAAGGGCAAAATGCATGACCACTAGTCTCCTTAATTTTATTATTAGAGTATTTTTACTATTTTTGTAGTTTGCTTTTTCTTTTGTTGTTGTTTTTTTATTGCGTGTTGTAATTTTGAAATTCCCGAGTTTATTGGGTTTTTAATAAAAGACAAATTAGTGAATACTGTTCCCGTCTTTTCGTTATTGCAATGGTTGTACCCTTTTGAGGGGTTCCCTACGTATCCACAATTAGCGGAATCAAACCAAACGTTGTTCAAACATAGATTTTCTTTTTTTGCAATTTTCGAAATACATCAAGACTATTAGTTTGAGATGTGCGACAGTAGGATAAGTAATCCTAGCTCATAACTTGCTTATAATTTTTTGAAAATTAAAAAAAGACAAACTTTTATAAACCTTTTTTTTTGCAAATGACATTGAGATAGGCTTATGGGTAGTAACGCTTCAACTGGTCCAAGTTGGTTGGGTTGACAAATTCGTTTCTGTCTAAGTCTGTCAGCATCACCGCCCCCTAATAAGACCTTCTTTACTAAATATGGCCCAACCCAATTGGGTTTGAACTTTCCTCTTGGGTCGACAGGTAGTAAGGCACGGACCAATTTTAGAACTAGATCCCCTTCTTTGATATGTCTGGGCCTAACCCTTTTGTTGAAAGCCCATTGGATCCTTTTCTGGTATATTTGGATATTGTTGAGGGCCCGGGATTCGTCTAAAAGAACTAGCGAATCGTATCATGCTTGTACTCAATCTGCTTCCGACACTTGGCTTTCAAGTAGGATCCTGAGGGATGGCACTTCTAGCTCGACCGGTTGGACCGCTTCCATTCCATATGTTAAATAATATGGGGTTGTTCCGGTTGCGGTGCAAATAAACGTTCGGTATCCCCATAGGGCAAAGGGTATTTTGTTGGGCCAATCCAGGTAATTTTCAGCCATCTTTTTAAGTATGGTGACAATTGTTTTATTGGCTGCCTCTACCGCTCCATTCGTTTGGGGACGGTAAGGCGAGGATGTATGCCTTTGAATTTTATATTTTTCCAGTAAAGTGGCGGTTTCAGCATGGAAATGGGTTCCGTGATCACTGATAAATTCATGCGGGATCCCGTACCGGCATATAATCTTGTTTTGGAAAAATTTAGCAACGTGCTTGGCATTCAAGATCCGATATGACTCGGCTTCGACCCATTTAGTGAAATAGTCAATAGCCACCAAGATGAAACAATGACCTCCTGTTCCGGAAGGGTTCACTTTGCCAATTATATCGATACCCCATGTTGAGAATGGCCATGGTGATGTCATGGTATATAGCAGAGAAGATGGCATATGTTGTACATTGGCAAAAATCTGACAGTAATGGCAGTGTTTGATGTATAACTGACAGTCAGTTTCCATGGTGTTCCAATAGTACCTGAGTCTCATGATTTTTCGGGCTAGCATATGGGCGTTCATATGCGGCCCATTTTCACCGTCGTGCACCTCGGACATAGCCTTCTCGGCCTGTATTTTATCGATACATAGGAGGAGAGCCCCATGTGCCGTCTTTTTGTATAACTGTCCGTCGTCCGTACGAACGAATTGGGTTGCCAATCTTCGCAAGGCTTTCTTGGCCCGGTTTTCAGATCCCGGGGGGTATTCTCCCGATGTCAAGTAAGTTAGGACATCTTGATACCAAGGTTCCGAATCAGTTATTTCGATGTCTTGGATGGCGTGGAAATAGGCCGGCTCGGATCGTCTTTCAACGCAGATCGGCATGCTGGTTAGGTGCTCCGGGATGTTTAGTAAGGATGCCAATTTGGAAAGTGCATCTGCAAATTGATTTTCCTCCCGGGGTAGATAGATATATTCTACCTTTTGGAATTACTTTTCGAGAACCCTTACTCGCGCTTGGTAAGCCACGAGATTGGCGTTCCGAGTTTTCCAATTTTGGAGAGCTTGATTGATGACTAAGGATGTGTCACCGTGGACCCGGAGGTTTGTTACTCCTAAATCAGCGGCGGCTTGCAACCCGTGCATACATGCTTCATACTCGGCTGCGTTGTTAGTCACATCAAAGTCCAATTTAATGGATAACGGTGTATGCTCTCCTTTTGGTGATATCAACAGAATGCCGACTCCAAATCCTCAGAAGTTGGACGCCCCATCAAAATACAAATCCCATGTTTCAGTGTCAGTATGGAATATGTCCTTATCTGGAAAAGCCCGAGTATCAGTGTGTCCTTCTTCAGATACGGGACTATCAGCGAGAAATTCGGCTACCACCCGGCATTTGATGGCTTTTAATGGCACGAACTTGAGGTCAAACTCTGCTAGCATCAAAGTCCATCTGGACATTCTGCCATTGAGGATGGGCTTTTCGAATTGGTACTTGATAGGTTCCATTTTGGATAAAACATGTACCTCGTGACAAAGCATATAGTGTCGGAGCTTTTTAGTGGCCCAAACTAAGACTAGGCACGTTTTCTCGAGCATTGTATACTTGCATTCGTATTACAAGAACTTTTTACTGATGTAGTAAATAGCTCGTTCTTCTGAATCGACTGTCTGGGCCAACGTAGCCCCCATGGCTGTCTCGGTCGTTGTTAGGTATAACGACAAAGGCAAACCGTGTTGAGGTGGCATTAATACCGGCAGTGCAGACAGAATCTCCTTGATTTTATCGAAAGCCGCTTGACATTTATCGTCCCATAGTACTCGTTCTCCTATCTTCAGTTTCTTGAAAAAGGGTTCACATACCATGGTTAGCTTGGAAATAAACCGGCTAATGTATTGGACTTTCCCGAGAAATCCCCTTATTTTCTTTTCAGTTTTGGGTGGCTGCATCTCGGTAATGGCCTTGATTTTAGTTGGGTCGACCTCGATGCCGCGTTGGCTAACGATATGGCCCAGTAATTTGCCCGATGTTACCCCGAAACTGCATTTTTGAAGGTTCAGCCTCGTGTTGTATTTGCGTAATCGGGTAAAGAATTTTCTTAGGGTTGCAACGTGCCCTACTCGGTCTTTGGACTTAACGATCATGTCGTCCACATAAACCTCCACTTCCTTATGCATCATGTCATGTAATAGAGTCGTGGCGGTTCTTTGATAAGTGGCCCCGACATTGATGAGCCCAAATGGCATAACGGTGTAACAGTAAGTACCCCATGGTGTAATAAAGGTGGTCTTACTCATGTCTTCTTCCGCCATTTTGATTTGATTGTATCCGGCATACCCGTCCATGAATGATAGGAGGGCATAATCGGCTGTGTTGTCCACCAGTATGTCGATGTGTGGTAACGGGAAATCGTCTTTTGGGTTGGCCTTATTAAGGTCCCGAAAGTCTACACATACCCGTACCTTGCCGTCCTTCTTGGTTACCGGCACGATGTTTGCAACCCAGTCTGGATATTCAGACACTTGTATAAAGCCCGCTTTGAATTGCTTGTCGACTTCTTCCTTGACTTTGAGGGACCATTCGGGCCTCATTCTTCGGAGCTTTTGTTTTACCGGCTTACACCCGTTTTTGATGGGTATACGGTGTTCAGCTATCTCCCAATCTATCCCCGACATGTCCTTGTAGGACCATGCGAAGACATCCTTGAATTCTTGGAGGAGATCCGTGAATTGTTTTCTCTCCTCGGGATCTAAAGATAAACCCAACTTAAGCATCTGGTGCTCTAAAGTGGTTCCCACGTTAATGGACTCGGTTTCCTCAATTATCGGATCTCTGGACTCCTTTTGTTCGAACCGCTCGATAAGATGTGGAGGTAGAGGTACCTGTTCGTCGGGTTTCTCAATGTCATTGCATATAAAATTTTTGAAATTGAAAGAATTTTGGAAATAAGACAAGTCGTAAGCGGAACGGTTTTTGTTATTATTGATAGTAAATTTGGAAAAGAGCTCGAAAAGAGCGGCCATCTGATCGTTGGTCAGTGGCAGGATAGGGAGTGCCCTCGGAACAGACCCCGAGGCTCCGGTGGGTGCTACTAAAGGAAGAGGGGTTACAGACTCAATCCTAGTACTGAACCCTCTAGACTTGGACTCAGACTCCGACTCTGACTCAGACTCAGACTCGGAGTCGGACTTGGTATCCGGCATATCCCCTTCACCGGTAGTCAGCTTGTAGACTCGACCCTAACTGTCAGTCCACTTGATAGTCTTCCTCCATGCCATTTTCCCGGTGTCAACACCGACTTCAGAGATCAGCTTGGTTGGATCGAACTTGTTGCTGCGGAGGATTAAGTTGACCAATTCATCTTTAGGGGCGGGGATGGCCTTGTCTTCCCCGAATAAAAGCCCCAACATGGATTCCGTACCGTCAGTGCCCTCTTTGGATTCAACTTGAACGAGGGCAAATATGTCGTCGGAGATATAGTTGCATTCCCGATATGTGATAGTGGGCTGGTAGAGGCCCACTTGGACAGCCCCGAACACTGGAGTGACAAAGTAATCAGTCAGCCTTGGACTGTAAGGGCCCAAGTAGGTACTCTTGAGGATGTTGGTGGCCTTCTGAATACCGGCCCGAACCACGTTTTCCAGGGTTATAGCATATCCCAAACCGAATCTTGGCTCCTCATTGTTTAGGACCTCGATAATCCTGCCAGCCAGGAGGTTCGGCCTTGAAGTAGCCCCCGGTAGGTAGCCCAAGTTTTGCAGCATCGCATCGATGCTAGTGGTGAAGTAGGGCCTGAAGAGGTATTCTTCCTCGATCATTCCCACAAAATCGAAACCTCGTGGGTTGGTCCGGCCTGTGGTGTTGCAGCTTGCCACAGCTGTGGGGGTGGCTTCGAGAGTGATGACCCCGTCTTGTAGGGGCAACTTGACCTTCCTGTGGAGGGTGGAGGATATGGCTTTGATCACGTGGATCTAGGGCCTTCCAAGCAGCAGGTTGAAGGAAGAGGTGACATCAATCACCTGGAATTCTAGTTCTTTCTCGATCGGGCCGGTTATAATAGTTAGCTTAACAGCCCCAGCAACTGATTTTGGGCTTCCGCCAAAAGCCTGAATAGTTTGTGCGGTCGGAAAGAAGTCAACCTCGGTAATGCCGAGGGCCTTGGCAGTCCTTAAGGGAAGGACGTTCACAGCGAACCCGTCATCAATCAGGGTCATGGGGAGGTATTTGCCACGACAAATCACCGTGATATACAAGGTCAAGTTATGGGTGGCCCCGAACGGTGGGAGGTCGGATTCGGAGAAGGTGATGAGTGGGCCTTCTTCCTTGGATTTGCCCTTAAGATGGGGCAAAATAGTGGCTACCATTTCAGTGGGGGTAACCAACGAGTCGACCTTGATCTGATCGAGAGCCTTAGTAAGTGCTGCCCGATGTTCTTGAGAACTAACCAAAAGCTGCCATATGGTAAGATCAGTTCGAACCCTTTTCAGTTGCTTGACTAGGGTCGTATTAGTGCTTGGTTCCTCGAGGGTAGGTTCCGTCCTGGCAAGATCAGTGACGGTCTCCGGGGTAGAAGGGCCGGCCGTGACGATGTGAGTGCTGGCCAAGGCTTTGTTTTTAGCCTTCCGGATTTCTTCGATGGTGATGGGGACAGCTTCCCCCTTAGCTAGGTAAACGTCGTCTTCATCATCGTTTCATATCCCGTTAATTTGTGGGACGAAAGTAGAAATGAGATGAAAACAGTCGATTACTTCTCCAATAAAAATGGCGTGAGCACTGAAGGGGTTCTTCTTGTTGCTCGGTTTGTCACTGGGCAGCGGTATCTTCCCACTTTCGATTAGATCCTGGATGAGATGCTTCAATTTCCAGTATTTTTCAGTATCGTGCCCATTACCTCGGTGAAACTGGCAATAGGCCTGAATGTTATAGCTTTTGGATCGTTTCTCGACCGGGACTTCCGGCGTTGGCCCTATCGGCTGGATCAGACCCTTGGAAGAAAGCCTTTGTAAGGCGTAAGTATAGGTGGTCCCTATATCAGTGAATACCCGAGTTGGAGTATTCTTTTTGGATGAGGTGTCTAGTGAATTGACCTCGTCAAAGATGCTGCGGGTTGCAGCTGCAGTTGCAGGCTTGCTGGTGGACGAGCTGGCCCCTTGATACCCTTTGGTAGAGGCCTTAGTAAGGCTCTCTAGTCTTAAATCATCTTCAATTCTTGTACCCATCTCGGTTAGGGTGGCGAAATTGGGGATGACGGCATACCGGAGATGGACCCAGTAAGAGGGGAGGAGATTCTTCACGAAGGCCTCCACTAACACCTTTTCGCTGGGCTTATCAACCAGCTTCACGCTTTCGGCCCTCCACCTTTGAAGGTATTTGGTGAAACCTTCCTTGGGCTCTTGGGCCATGACCTCCAGAGTACGCATGGTAGTCTGGATCTCGGTGTTGTCCGCGTAATTTCGAGCGAACTCTGTTGCTACATCGTCCCAAGTCTTGTATTTCTTGGAATCGAGCCTGTAGTACCAGGCTTTTGGATGCTTCTCGAGGGAAGAAGCAAACAGGTGCTTAAACATGGTGGACTTCACTCCTTTGACCGCCATGAATTCTTTGAAGGCTCGGATATGGAGTACTGGGTCTTCAGTCCCATCGAACATTGGTAGGCCCATGAGGTTGAGATTGGCGGGCAATTCGTCGGTCAGGGGTGAATAAGCCCGAGCATTCTCCGTATCGATGGTGTTATTGGTCGACAAATGAACCTGTTCTTGCAGCTTGCGGACCGCGCTGGCCAGTTCAGCTAACGACCCGGTAGTCTCGGTGTCACCACTAGGGGTTCCTTGCTCCATGGCACTTACACGGGTAAGGATTGCAATCTGGTCTTCCCTCATTGCCGTCAATTGGGTTTCCAACTTAGCCAATGCGGCTGTCAACTCGTCTATGGCTTGTTCTGTCATGGCTCGGGTGAAGGGCGGCAAGTCTGTAAGAGTACCGCGTAATCAGTAACAAACCCAAATCCTGGAATAAAAGCACATCCCGAGCGAAAGAAAGACTGGAAAGGAAATGACTCGGAAAAGACACCTAGACGGGTGACTCGTACGAAGTGGGCCTTCCTTAGGATTCGGCGTGTGGGCCGAGTCTTGTTCGAAGGAGGGTCCACGTGAGATATTCCCCAGACTTTTAGACTCGAATGTGTAAACGGGCCCTCCTTTGTAAGAGTATGTCCTACGTAGGTGGGCCTTGCTATAGTCAGATAAGGCGGACTGGGATAAGGAGGAAACCTGTGATGTAAGATCGACGGAGTTTCGACGCTAAAGACCTTCGACGACTCATGACACGTCCCGACACTGCTAAATACAGGAACTCCTAAGAAGAGGAAAGTTTTTGCAAAAGAATCACTTTTAGGAAATCCGGAAAACCGGCGGACGGCCCGATTTTCAAAAATCGGAAAATGTTATCGGGCCGCGACTTTGAAGTTTTGAAAATGAGTTTTGAAATGGGTAGCATACCTGCTAAAAATAGGCTTGTTTGAGTAAAATCATAAGTCCTAAATTTGGTATATTTCCCGGGTTTGGAAATTGAATGTTTTTGGAAAAGGATGCAATTTTTGGAAATGACTGTTTTTTTTAAAACGACTCGGAAACCAAGTAGCATATAGTCACGCAAGCATTATAACGACGCCATGTATGCTTTACACTAAGTCTCGGTCAGGCTGTAAAGGGTCTATACCAATGCGCATAGCCTATCTGAGAATCGGGGCGGACTTCCTAAGTCGAGTTGAGCTTAGAACATGCCCTGAAACCCATACGAATCGACTATGAACACCTTTGACATATCCAATTTGGACTACATCAATAGTATAGTGGGACGTCGGTCAACAGTACCGGCCCGGGAAAAGATGAGGTTATGCATGAATCGTAAAACTAAAACGCGTATTGTACTAGTCAAACGATTTCTATTCGAGTCTCACCCTGAGGATGCCGATGGTAAGTCAGGCATCAGTTAATCCCCAGCGGAGTCGCCAAATTGTGGACATGACATAGGTCCACCCCGACGCGGCCACGCGCGGGTTTGGGGAGGCGAATGAATCTCCATATGAGATGGGTCGAATTGAAATTTAAATCGAAGTGGAGTCACCACCGAACTTTGTGGGAGTTCAGTTCACAAAGAACACCCAACCCCGCCCGCACATTAGCGGCCTCTACTAAGATATTGTTTGATTTTGAAATACGCGCATTAGTAATACGATGAATGATATGCAAACATAGTTTTGCCTAGACATGTGAGAATTTGAATGGGTTGCTAAGTCGATTTAATGCATCTAAATTTAACGTCAAAGTTGTTTTAGCATGCGAGGTTCGTTTCAGTATAATAAAATGAACAATGAATAATAAGATACAAAGACAAAGAGCAAACGGGTTAGTAACTGTTTGCAAATTGAATAAAAGATGTAAATATGATATGATGCATGGTTTTGAAAGGATTATGACACGTGATTGACTTGACACGTGTTGCCCGAAGTCATAAAAATATTTGATTAGGACTTGGATGATGCTGAAAAAAAACTCTCGGTTTTAATGAAACAGCAGCCACTCGATCGAGTCACTGGGGCAATCGACCGAGTGGACTAAAAAAAAAGTATTCTGCCCGATTTTTGGGGTGCCACTCGATCGAGTGCCACCTGTACGGACTGCTGTCCGGTTTATTTTTTTGCTCTCGAAATTGATTTTTTTTTTGAGAAATTGATAATTTCGTTAAGTCGCGTAAAAATATGATGCGATTTATACTCGACTTAAATTTGCAATACTCGTTATATTCGATAATCGATTATGAAATCGATATCAAATATTCGGAGCGATTTTTAGAAAAGGTTTTTGTAAATCGTTTTGAAAATCGAACTAAAACAATATGAATTCTCTTCGAGTCGAAATCGTCGTTTTTTGTTTATGTGCCGATTTTTTAGCATCAACGAGGTAAATTTAGTTCTTTTGGTACGATATTCGACTATAGAGTCGATATCGTGTTTTAAGAACGTTTATTTTGTATGAAAATAGATTGTAGCGATAATATCGGTATTAGAAAGAGAAGAAAAAAACGTGATGAGGACCCGTATGAAGACAGACGACCGACGACTCAAAAAATTCGAGAGGGAGAAAGAGAGAAAGGAGAAGATGGGTTTGATTTTGCACCCTCAACCTACATGCTTTGTATTCTCGGAACGAGGCTCATCGAAATGTGGCTTAGACACGGGAGCGTCGAGATAATATAAGTGAGTTATGGTGGTTTTGGTCGTGTAGGGTGTCGGGAAGAGGTGGCCGGATCTCGGGGCTAAGACGGCGTGTTCTCGGGTATGTCGGTTGTATGTGCGCTTGATGTGTAATTGTGTTAGTTGTGTTAAGGATTGTAATTGATAATTTATTATTGATGTTTTGAATGTGTGCAAAGGGATCTATTTATAGGGGAGGTTCCCGATCCCGACTAGGAGAGATAGTCTTGCTTGGGTGAGAAGAAAGACTGTTTTGGATAGGAAATGCAATAATTTGAGAGGAACGAGGATTCCGTTACTTGGTGGGAAAGAAATCCAACCCAGCTGAAAAAAGGAGTCACTCGACCGAGTGATCCTGATACTCGGTCGAGTGCCCGGTTTAATCCCGGTTTTGCGTGGGTTTTTGGGCTTGCTCGACCGAGTGGGCTGATCTACTCGATCGAGTGGGTCTACCTCGGGTAAGAGGCTCCTTTTAGAGATCAAACTCTATCTCGGACGAATTTGTTTATTATTTTGTGTGGCTGATTTTTGTAGTGTTCGACTTCTAGTCGGATTTCCAACGTGACACAACAGATATTTATGCCTCGGAAATGTCTTTGACCGGGGTTTGACTAGGTCGCTAAAAGACGGTTTTTCTCCTGGTGCCGGTTTTGATTCAAATTTGTCTTATTTGGCTGGGAACGACCCACTGGCCCTGAATTTGATGTTGGTTTTGCAAGATTTGTACCCCGTAAAAAACCCAAGCCAAATGCCCATGATTTTGAGCCCATATTCGAGTATGTCATAGCACGTTTGCGTCCGATCAACATCGGGTGTTTTTTGGAAACTACTATAGACACCTAACGGTCAAATGTAGGTGTCTACAATCTACGTATTTTTTTAATAGCTCATCACAATTATTTTCTTTGATTACATAAATATTTAGCTTGAATTGAATTTGGATGTTATAGAGATTTTATTTACTTTGAATTGAAAGTGGATATTGTAATTATAATAAGATAGGACTTTAATATTAATTTGTTTTCTAATTGAAGCTATGATGTTTGGAGGGAAACATCTCTTGAAAAGTTGACACCTCATTCTATTTCCTAGTACGGAGTATTATTATCCTCTTAGTAGTAAGGAAATTTTAGGGAATTAATGCTATTATATATATATATATGACATATATATGAACTCCAATTAATATATAAAGCTATATATGACATATAATTAGATATATATGGCATATATAATATATATAAAATTAGATATAATATTTTGGGGAACTCTCGTGTGAGTATTTACATATATATGGCATAATATTACACAGCATAATATCTAAATCATAACCACTATTCTACTATTTTGTACCCACATTTCCAAAATTACCCTTCTCATTTTTTTTCCATTCAATTCATCAACCTAACATCTTTTCCCTCTTTCTCTCTTTTTCCAATTAATTCATCATCATTTTTTCCTTCATAAATTCATCACCCATCAATTATCAAAAAGAATAAATCCAAAAAATGCAATTACTAATAAAATATGAAAATACCTAATTGATTTTTTTAAAATTAATTAATAATTCTTGATTAAAAAAAATTCTACATGACCAAAAGATGAGTGGCGAATTAAGGTTTAATTGGGAAAAACAATTAATCAACAATATAACCTCATGTGATAATATTAAAAAGTAAAATCATTAATAAAATCAAGAAATCTAATTGTTTCAAACGATAATTATATTCGTAATTCAAAAGTTATATAAGAATCTAAATAGGGTTTAATTAGAAATTAAACAAAAAAACAATCAATAAGATAACCTATATTTCATGTATTTAAAAATCAAATTATTAATAAAAAACAAAATTACTTGCTCCACGTGTGAATAATGATCCATAATCATAGAGTTTTTGAAGAATTTGGCAAAGTTTTGAGGATGAGGAAAGGGGAAAATTGTTAGGGTTAAGAAGATTGAAAAAGAGAGTGAGACTTGTTTAAAAAGATGGGTAAATAAGGAAAAATAATGAAAAAATTGGGTATGAAGTAGTAAAAAGCGGGTATGATTTAGCAACTACGTATATAAAATTAGTAGTGTCTGGATATATTTACTTTAGTATAATATCGGGCTTGGTAGTTCGTATGCTGTCAGATTAGCCCACTCTGTAGTTAGTCCTTATCATAACTCACTCTGTAGTTAGTGTGCTACCAAATTAGAGTTGAAGGCCCATTTTGTGGGTGTTAATAGGTGAGTGGTAAAATTTTTGAGGAGAGGCTGCCACTTGTCTTTTTCCCTAGTCTTTCCTATCCTTTTAGTAGGAGGATGTGTATCTATAATTATGAATAAGAGCCATCATTGGTTCTTAAGTATCAATCAAAAAAAATTCGGGTCTATAAGTGTTATCGTAAATTTGACAATATCGTGGTAGAAAATGCATTTATTAACATAAAATTCATATTATTTGCTCGAACAAGGGATGAATATATTACAAATAAAAAAGGTAAAATTATTCCAAATCTAAAATTTAAGTAAGACGATGAAATTCTATATTATAAATAAAAGTAATCTTTCGTCCCTTGATATCAGATAAAAAAATTTGAGTCTTAAACAAAGCTCTTTTTTGGTAAGAAAGTTCTTAAATCCATAAATTTAAATAAAATTATCTCACATCTAATAGGGTGATGGAATAATCATCAATCGATCAATATATATATATATATAGAGAGAGAGAGAGAGAGTAAGGCTCTTATGAGTCCCTTACTCTATATGAGTCCATGAGTCCTTATCCCATCCGTTGGATGGGATGAGGATGGATGGACAAGATTCATTGCATTAAAAAAAAGAAGGAAGATTTACGTTCCTAAAATAGATCCCAAGAATTTAGGAAACAATAACCCACTCCATCACGTTCATTCATCATTCATCACATTCATTCATTAATTCAACCGTGAGAAAAAAAACCTTTCTTCATCATGTTCATCCTTTCATTCAATCAAAATTGTGCACGAAAACGCGTTACAATGGATCCAGAGGCAGTATCATCTTCTTCAACAATTGATAAGCAATCGTCTGAGTATAACAATGGTGAGTTTCAATAATAATTTGACGTCGATTTTCATTGTTGCTATTACTTTCATCGTTGCACAATTTTTTAACGTCGATTTGGATGTTGATATTGCTTTCGTTGCTATTTCGTTATTTCATTGTTGCTATGGTGAGATTTACTTTCATTGTTGCGTTATTTTTTGACGTCAATTTTCTTTGCTGCTATTACTTTCATTGTTGTGTTATTATTTAACGTCGAATTGTATGTAAAGGCAGAAACGTCATTGAAGTAACATACTGTCTGAGTTACAGTAACACTTTTTTGCAATTATAGTAACACTTTCAACGTTTAGGAAAAGGATTTAGATGATGATGTTAAAGTAACATACTGTACTAGTTAGAGTAACACAACTTATTAATTGAAGTAACTCAATAGTTGCATGAGTGTAACGTTGATTAATTTTGTATTAGGGCAGAAACGTCATTGAAGTAACATACCATCTGAGTTATAGTAACACTTAATTGCAATCACAGTAACACACGTAGCGTTTAGAAAAAGGGGTTTGATGATGATGTTAAAGTAACATTTTGTACTAATAAGAGTGACAATACTTGTTAACTACAGTAACCCATTGGTTTCATTGGTGTAACGTTCTTTGATTGGGTGCAGGTGGCATTGGCAATGAAGCAAACGCACAGGAAAACAGTGCAAAAGGTGAGATTTTATTCATCGCTCTCGTTTTAACTCAGATTCCAGATTTAACGTATGCTTCATTGATACTACCGTTTTGTTTAATATTAACGCAGAAACGTCGTTGAGGTAACACACCTTCTGAGTTACAGTAACACTTCATTGCAGTTACAGTAACACACCGGTCGTTTTAGAAAAAAAGGTTTTGATAATGATGTTAAAGTAACGTACTGTGTTAGTTAGAGTAACGCAACTTATGAAGTAAAGTAACACATATGTCTCAATTATGTAACGTTGTTTTATCTTGTGCAGGTAGCGCTTGCCAAGAACCGAATGCACAAGAATGGTGCAGAGATGTGGGTGAGGCTTTCACTCCGTACATGGAGCAAGTATTCGGAACAATTGAAGAGGCAGTGGAATTTTACTCTACGCACTGGTTTGCGGATTTGATGTAAGAAGGTATACAACAAAGCGATGGCACGGTGGTGAGATAAAGTCAAAGCTCCTAGTCTGCAGCAGACAGGGTTTCACAAAATCCGTTAAAGTTGTTAAGAAAACACCTGCGGCTGTGAAAGCTGTTAACGATGCAGCTGGGGGAGGAGTTGTTGAAGCTGTTAACAATACACCTGAGGCTGTGAAAGCTGTTAACAATGCAGCTGCGCCTAAAAAAAAGACGAAAGTCCGTCGTTGCGGGTGCAAGGCAAGGATCAGGCTGTTCAATAAAGGAGGCATTCTCAGGATTGATAGGTTCCACATCGGCCACAACCACGAACTGATCTCACCAAAAGACAGAGAATTCCACAAGCTGTCGAGGAACCTGACAAAGTACCACAAGCAACTGATCTTGAACTATTCGCGGGTATGGAGTAACACAATTTCTTTTATAGAATAACATTTGAGTAATATAGGTGTAACACCGTTTTTTTGCTAGAGTAACACTGCTGGATTAGTCCAGTGTGTGCATAATCTAATTACTTTTGCTGGAGTAACACCAGTGAACCTACAGAGTAACAGTACTTAAGAATAAGAGTAACACAACTGGTGTATTAATGTTAAATTGTCACAACGCTTGATTCTTATTTTCAGCTGAATATCGGCGCAACACGGACGTACAACATGTGCAAGGAGCAGGTGTAGGGGTTCGCAAACGTGGGTGCGAGCTTGGTTGACTTCAAAAACTGGGGAAGAGATATAAAGTGCTTCCTACATGAGAGGGACGGTCAGCTATTCATCGATCGTTTCAAAGACATGGCTAAGAATAGGAGGGGTTTCTATTTCGACTACGACCTGGATGAAGATGGGAGTGTGAGCAAGGTTTTCTGGGCTGACGGTGAGGCGCGGCGAAACTACCAGTTATTCGGGGATGCAGTTTCGTTCGACCCGACATACGGGACGAACAATTATAAGATGATTTTCACGCCGTTCACCGGCATTGATCATCACAAACGATAGGTAACTTTTGCTGGGGCTCTGATAGCGCACGAGGATTATGAGTCCTTCGTCTGGGTGTTTGAGAGATTTCTGACAGCAATGGGAGGTAAGGAGCCGGTGTACATTATTACCGACCAAGATCCGGGTATTATACCAGCCGTGAGGGAGATGTTTAAGACGGCGCTACAACGTTTATGTATGTGGCATATCTTGAACAAGGTTCCTACAAAATACGGTGCATCGCGGAGTGACTACCAGGATCTTTTGAAGAGATTGAATGCTATAGTATGGGATGTGGATATTGATGGAGATGAGTTCGACGCGGAGTGGCGTGACATAATGGAGGATTACCATGGGAGTGATGTCGAGTGGTTTTCAACTACATTCTCCATTAGGGAGCAGTGGGTGATGGCACATTGCAGGGATTTAAAGATGGGCGGCTTAATGCGAACAACGCAAAGGTCGGAGAGTGAGAACAGTTTCTTAAAAAGATTCGAACAAAAATCGGGGACGTTGGTCGAATTCTGGATGCGATTCGAGAGCGCCATGGACCAGCAACGTTATACACAAAAAAAACTTGACAACGACAATGTTCAAGCCTCTCCAAAAACAGCAACCCACCTGCCAATTGAACATCACGCTGCTAAAATTTACACCTACGCCGCATTTGAAGAATTCCAGGAGGTGAAATTTTCTGTGGGCACTTGCAGCGTGAGGGGCTTCTTTGTGAAGGACGGGATAGAGGAGACACTGGTGAGGGATGCTACACGAGATAAAGAGTTTATGGTCCAGTATATATCAGGTACTGCTTAAACTCACTCATGCGCTGACATTTGATTCATGTGATAGCAGAGTTGTTATAAAAGTAACACCAGTCAGTCCTTACAGTAACATATATATTGAGTTACAGTAACGGATGATAGCATTTGGACATCTGCGTTGTGAATGCTTAAAGTAACACTGAACATGCATTAGAGTACCACCTCACATTCTTAAAAGTAACTCATTCTGCCCTCCATTACATTTTGCACGCCATTCCCTCCATTATAATTGTTGTCTCTGCTTATCGAAAAGATGGATAATATATTGTTATTGACGCATTGAAGTAACGCTGACATATATTGTTCACGCTGACATTTGATTCATGTGATAGCAGAGTTGTTATAAAAGTAACACCAGTCAGTCCTTACAGTAACATATATATTGAGTTACAGTAACGGATGATAGCATTTTGGACATCTGCGTTGTGAATGCTTAAAGTAACACTGAACATGCATTAGAGTAACACCTCACATTATTCTTAAAAGTAACTCATTCTGCCCTCCATTACACTTTGCACGCCATTCCCTCCATTAATATGTCGTCATCTTTCCAGGTACGTGTGAATCAAGCTGCACATGTCAGCTGTTTAATTTACGAGGGATACTGTGTCGACACGTAATCTGGATATATTCATCAAAAGGGCTGACCACTATACCCAAAAACATGGTAACCAAAAGGTAGACAAAGGAGGCTGTTTGCACTGCTCGAATCAGTGATGAAGGATTAGACGGCGAATACATTGACATCATCGACGGAAAACAGATAGAGATGTCAAAATTATGGTCGGAAATCCATGAAACCATGGGACTTCTAAAGGCAGGAGACAAGCCAGATGTGGAAAGCTTGTGCGGATTAATTCGGGAGTTCAGGTTGCAGAGGCAGCCAGTTTCTGGTGGGGGAAATGTTGGCAAGACAAAAGAAATTGAAAATATGCTCGGGTGTACGACCTCTGACAATATCACGATACTCCCCCCAAAGATTTCGAAGACAAAGGGCAGCGGAAAGCGGATGTTATCAAGCAAGGAAAAGACGGTCTCACTTTCAAGAAAGCTGAAACGCATGTGCAATAACTACAAACAGATGGCGCACCATGACAAACGAAACAATCCAAATCCGTATGCAGCACGACCCCCTAAACAGCCTACTAAACAACACAATGATGAAGATGAGGAGGACGAAGAAAATGAAGACATTGAGGGAGAGGAAACTGAAGAAGACACCGAGGTGGACGAATAGGAGGAACAAGTGTTTTGAGAATACTCGATTTTTTTGTCATTCTAAGCATTTTTTCTGTTTTCCTTGTCTACACGAAAAACTAATGCCGTACGGATTTTTGACACATAGTGTTGTGCTGCATTGCAATTTAACACTACATTTTATTTAATACATGTGGTTTTTTTGGAGAAGTAACCGATCTCATGACTGTAATATCATTATAATAACACTATTACTCTCTTATAGTAACACAGTTTGTTCATTATAGTAACATTTACAGTTTAACTAAAGTAATTCACATAGTAATACAAGCAGAGTTTAACAGCTTCTTTCCATTGCTGACAGTCGACATAACAATGCAATCAGACAAGTATCTAAACAAATACAAAAGTACCAACATTTGTACCTTAAACAACAATTTATGGAGGCTTCTGGAATTGACTGTAATATCATCATAATAACACCACTGTTCTTCTAGAGTAACATAATTTGTTCATTAGAGTAACATTTACTGCAGAGTAATACCATCAATACGCTAAATTAATCCCCATACCATTCACAGCTTCATTCCATTGCTTATAGTCAAAATACCAATGCAATTAGATAAGTATCTAAACAATACAAAACCATTAATTCGTAGTTAGAAAAGAGGAGGCATGATTCAGTAAAAAAATTATTTTTTTCGGCCCTTTGTTGTCTTGCTCTTGCCCTTGGCACCGTCAATGATCTTTTGTCTCGCGTCCGTATACTTGTCCACGTTTTCCAACAACCGCGACCGCACCTTGTTCCTGTCTGCCAATAGAAGTGTGGCTGCAAGTTGGACCACCAAATATCATCTGTTGACCTTCCTTTCAAGGTCTATGTGGTGGAATGTACAGCCCTCGTACATCAACATGTGCATCATAAGGAAGATTCCCGACTCATCCCAAGTTGCGTCTGCTTTCTGCCACTTAAACTTGACCTCTCTAAACTCATAAGTAACGATATCAGATGCATCAGGGACTTTGAGCTTGTCGAGATAATCGCTAATTGCTGACACCTGTGAGCATCACAGATACGTTATTAGGAGAAAAACTGATGGATGTGTGCATTAACAACTACCAGCATGCATATACTGATCGGAAGAAGAGCACTAACCATTAACCTTGCGGCCTAGTACAATCTTGTTTCCTGAACATTCGTGTAACGTTGGTGGTCAAAGAGATCTATTGTCCTATCCTTACGGTTAGTGCACATGCATGAGTAGTAATCATTGATGTTGATCGGAACAAAGGTAAGATCAGCTTCTAGGTTGAGAGAACGACCACACTTCCTTCTAAAAAGATCGAGATAGAACATCAAGATGTCCACTGCCTGCGTGGATGGGTCGTCTTCATAATCATCAATCATACCATAAAGGCAGTCCTAAAAACATATTCAATGTGTATCAGACTACTAGAATAAATATACAAAAAAGGATACAGATTAAAGTAACACGTTTTCTGTACTACAGTAACACCAACAATGCTTTAAAGTAACACAATATTTAAGTAACAACAAAGAGTTAATGTACCACAAAAGAAAGTACTAGAGTAACAAAACGTGCGAATTGGAGTAACACATATAAACAATTTAACGTACCAATGTGTATTAAGAAGTAACACGTCTTGTACATTAAAGTAACGCACTTCCATCATTAAAATAACACCATACATGTGGTGATACATTATGAACTTGGCTCTTAAGCAAAACATTATGTGAGGAACATTTGTTCTCCCAGAACAATGGTGATAACTATATACGCAAGCAGATGCAACAGTAATGCGTACCTTTTGTCGTATACCAAAGTATGCCATCGTGGGTGTCTCGACCGAAGTAGCGACGGGAGATGAAAGCCTGTTCAATAGCATCGACCAGCATTCGACGATGCACGACGCCATTTTCTGGCCCGGTAACATTGAACGTATGTCACTCCGCTCAATTGAAGCCAGTAATGAATAGCTTGCAACTTCCTCGCTGAACGAAAAAAAAACCCAATCAAAAAATATGTTTAAATATTCACCGATTATTAATGTTACAGTAACTGCATACAAATTATCTAGTGTTGCAAGCTCCACAAGGCAGTAGTCCACGACGTTTTTGCGACGGATGGCGATATGGCTTAACAACGTCCTGTTGTTCGCAAGAAATGGTGACAACATAAGGGAGTCCGCATCTTCAGCGCCGCAGTCAATTGAGCATCCAAGTCCGTCACCCTTACCACGGTTTCGGCTCTTCAGGACAGATCTAGTCCGCGTAGACAACTCAGATTTAGGCATAGTTTCTGCGACCGGGGTTGTAGGGTCAGGAGTCGACAGTCGGCTCTTCTTCGGCGGGCGTTCCTCATAATCTGCCTCGTCTGCCCTCTTGACGGTTTCCCCAGTAGACCCCGCAACACCAGATATTGTTCTCTTGATGGCGATGTTCGCTTTATCAATTAAGAACTCTCTCACCCTCGCTATAACCTCGTCTCTGTCCTTATTGATATCGCACAGGACCAGGGTTACTGCAATCTCCGCTCTGAACAGGTTGTTCACCTCCATTGTGCCAAGGCAACAGTCGAAAACTTCCCCCCTATACAGCATCATGTGTATCATGAGGTAGACACCGCAATCGTTCGCCGAGAACCCTCCACCCTGCCATGCGAATAGGACGTTGAGAACAGGGAACTCCGCGACAGCCGAACCCCTTGCGATACCTTTACTGACCATGTACTTTCCCATTTCCACAGCCTTGATCATACAATAAACAAAAAAAATTTAGACGAAAGGTAAAATAATGTCCGATTGTATAGCAACATAAATTCACTTACGGCGATTTTTGCCATCCCGACATATGGCAGGCTTTCGAATTCCTGTTCTTCGTAACTCCTGTTGTCTAGGTACTCAATCTGCTTTGACAGGAAGTTGATACATGCACAGCTGTAGTGGTCGTTGTTTTCCGAAAGCACCGGGACGAAGACCTGTTATTTGGTAATAAAGTGATTGGCAATTATTGTTAAAGAGCTGTAATGAAGGGTAATAAAGTGTTTCATATAGACATACCAGGTCAGAGTCTAGGTTTATGGTGTCTTTATTCACTTCGGTCCAAATGTCCCAGAAGTTGAACAAGTTATCGCCAATGTCGACATTTACACCACTCTTTCTGCCCTTCCACAGCTTCATTACTGTCTTCTGCATGACACATGTTGAAGTAGCAGTACATGATCGTGACAGTAAGACAGAGTAACACTCGTTATTAATTAAAGTAACAGTTTGAAAGCCTTACAGTAACGCCTGTTATTGTGATAGAGTAACAGTATCAATTTATAAGAGTAACACTAGTTATGGATATCCCATGATAATGGTTAATATGAATGATCATTCCAGATATGTGAGTGACACTATTTGTTAATTGAGTCGGTATGATAGAAATAACAGAGACAAGCTTACGCTGTGGCTAACGCCAAAGAAGCAGCGTGATGTAGGACGTGGCGCAGTCTGACTCGCGTCTAGGCTGTTAAGAAGTATACACCAGATATCAATAACAGCGTTCGACAGCTGCTGCCCCGCTGGAGTGTCGAAAGCTCATCACGAGGGACGTTGAAAAAGTCATCAACCCTCACCAGCATCTCGCTAAAAGAATTTTAATGAATTATAAGACAATCGATAAAAAAATAACATAGATAAACAGAATCAGGTAAAGAACATTGATGACTATTGAAAACTTACCCCGCACTGTACTTGTCATTGTTATAAAAGACGTAATCCATTACATCTTTCCGAACACTCAAAACCGACCTGAACAATGCACTGTTTCTGACCAGAAAATCGATACTATTAGTTGGTCTGGTTCAGGGGTTCCACAGTCATAAGAGCATCCAAGCTTCTCATCGACAACTTGCATGCAATCCAAAAATTTTCAGAGTGGAGAAAGTAAGGATGGAAGACCTTCCGTCCATCGACTTACACCCACAAATTCTCAATAACATTCGCTTCATCAATTCGGTGATCCCTGTCCTCCGAACCACCGTTAACAGCCTCAACCATCTCCGCCGTCGTGTACAGTTCGAAGTCGGGACAACCTCGATTCTCATCCCCAGTGACAACATCCTCATCCCCCACCACATTTGTACGCATGCTCGCACCTGCTGTCTGTGAGGACTGGCCTCTGAATGCAGGGCCTTGGGTAGCTGCGTTCTTCGCACGTGCGTACGCCTCGCACACTTCATCGACCGTCCGGTGGACCTCTTCTCCACTCCAGAAGTCTTGGGAGGCCTGTGACGGAACGGGGTCACCGTTCAGTGGTTTGCCGGATGTTATTCTCCTGAGTTTGGAAGCGGCTGAGATCCACCAATCATGGAATGCAACTGCATTCCTTGCCATCATGAGGTACAATTCATGTACCTCCTGCATCAAGAGTAAACAAATAGTTTTAGTTTGGAGGGGTGGCTGTAACTTATGATTCGTTTTAAAATAACACATATGTGCCATTAGAGTAACATGTAATCAACATTAAAGTAACACATATTCATGCTCAGATTAACACGCCTTGAATACCTTAAAGTAACACATGATGCGCATTACTGTAATAGGACATGATAGTTAAAGTAACATAACTAGGCAACTACAGCAACAACAAAATTGTTTTCTTATTTCCATTAGATCAGGGGAACAACTGCATACGTATTCAATTGACACATACCACCATTCTTGCGAACAACGCGTATTCAATGAACACAGGGACATAAACACATGCAATTTATTGATGAAAATTTTTATTACTTACGTCAACCGCCTTACCTCTTATATCAGCGTCATCCTCGACGCCATCTGCTAGCTCAATGTTTATGGACTTTGAAGCTTTGTGCCCGGATGATGTTGGGGCATTTGTTATCCTCAGCGGCACCCCGCCATCCACCACCTCCTCGCCCACCACCTCCTTAAGTAGACAACGGGGGTATTTCACCTTTGACTTGGTAAGACGACCAAGCCCACCACCAACAAATTCACCATGTAACCTATCTAGCATCCGCTCGCGATCCCAATGCTTAATAAGCGGCAGATCGTGGGGACAACGATGATCACGGTATTGGAAACGCTGAAAGTATGTGATCATAAAAAATGGCACACAACCGAGCAGGTATGTCGGTTTCCGAATAACAGAGTCTTGACAGGCTGCAGCAAGCCCATCCAATACAATCGTGCACCAATCATAGTTCATTTTTCGAGCGATATGATTGATCCGTTGCATCAAAACTCAATTTAAGAAACTATCATTAACAATAAAAAAACCAAGTGGAGAATCTTTTAATTATTATAATAATATATTTAATCTATCATATTAATGAGATGTTTTATAATTTTCATCTCAAAACCTTTAAATTTTGTTTAACAAAAAATTATCGTAATAAAAATTATAAAAATGAAATAATTAGATTCTTAATAGAAAATATTTTCATTTGAGTATAAATTTCATATAATTTGTTTCATGTTATTTGCTCGAAAAAGTGATGAATTTATTACATATAAAAATAGTAAAGTTATCCACATCGACAAATATAATAAGGTGATGAAATTTTATATTATAAATAAGAGTAATCATCCGTCCTTGGATATTTACCAAAAATATTTTGAGTTTTGAAAAACTTTTAAGATTAAGATTATAAACCTTAATTATTATCTCATATCGTAAAATTATGATGAGGTTGTGGAATTTTATATTATAAATAAGAGTAATCATTGTTTTTCAATATCAAACAAAAAACTTTTGAGTCTTAAAAAAACTCTTAATAAGATTACAAACTTAAAATTATCCCACATCGAAAAAATTAAAAAAAAATGATAATTCAATAATATAAATAAGAGTAATCATGTGTTCTTTTGGCTTTTAAAAAGATCTCTTAAGATAGTAAATTACCTCACATCCAAAAAATTATGAAAATGGAATTCTATATTATAAATAACAATAATTATTCGTTCTTAAATATCACTAATAAAAACTTTTGAGTCTTAAAATGTTTCTTAATAAGTCTGCAAACTTTAGTGAAATAATCTCACATCGAAAAATTGTAAAAATGTGTGATGAAACATATATTATAAATAAGAAATAATAGGAATAAGACGATGAGATTTTATTATACAAATAAAAGTAATCAATCCTTCAAATTATGATGAGGTGATAAATTCTTTATTATAAATAAGAGTAATCATTCGTTCTTAAATATAACCAAAAAACATTATAATCTTTAAAAAAAACTCTTAATAAGAAAACAAAGTTAAATAAAATTATCACACATCGAAAAATTATAATTAGGTGATAGAATTCTATTATATAAAGTAATCATTCGTTCTTAGATATCAACCAACAATCTTTTTAAGACTTAAAAAAATCTTCTAAGACTATAAAGTTAAGTAAAATTATCCCACATCAAAAAATTATTTTGAGGTAATGAAATTCTATTATATTACGGAGTATAAATAAGAGTAATAATTTGTTCTTAGATTTCAACCAACAATCTTTTGAGTCTTAAAAAAAGCTCAGAAGACTATAAATGATGAGGTGATGATGAAATTCTATACAGTATTATAAATAATAGTGATCATTCGTCCATAGATATGAACCAAAAATCTTTAGAGTCTACTTAAAAAAACTTTTAAAACTATAAACTTAAGTACAAAATTATTCCAAATCAAAAAACTATGATTAGCTGATGTAATTTAATATTATAAATAAGAAGATTAATCATTCGTTCTTATATATAAAAAAAAGTCTTTTGAGTCCTTAAAAAATACTTAAGACAATAAACTTAGGTAAGATTATCCCACATCAAAACATCATAATAAGGTGAATAAATTTTATTATATAAATAAGAATAATCTATCGTCCTTAACTTAGATATAAAAACAAATTATTTTGAGTCTTAAAAAGAACTTTTAAAACAATAAACTTAATTGACTAAAATTATCCCACATCGAAAAATTATAATAAGGTGATCAGATTTTAATTATATAAAAATAAAAGCAATAATTCGTCATAATTATGAATTTATGATAAGGTGATTAAATTTCATCAAAAAATTGTAATAAGAGATTTTCTACATGGCACCCTGTGGTTCTTTTGGTTAATATCTAAAAAGTAAAATTATCACACATTGAAAAATTATGATGAGCTGATAAAATTTTATACTATATCATAAATAAGAGAAATCATTCGTTTTAGATATTAACCAGAAAAATCATTTGAGTATTATAACAACTCTTAAGGCTATAAATTAAAGTAAAATTATCCCACATCGTGAAAATATAATAAGACGATAGAAATTCTATTATATAATAAAAGGTCGTCAACCAATAGTTTCACCAACTTATGCAATTCTGTAACTTGGTATCATTATTACTGTCACTAAAACTCGGCCCGTGGATCGCACGAGCTTTCCAACTAGTTTACCTATTAATACTGACCATTAGATTAAGTAACATCAAAGTCCAAGATTAAACCCTTCCCCAAACCCTATACTCTACCAATAGCAAGAAATCAAAACCTTGATATCAAAAGAACCAAAACATCACGCTTGACAAAAGAAACGCTTGACAAAAACCTAATTCCCCAACCGAAATTCATTCAAAATAATTGAAACTGATTCAACGCCCAATTTGAAGCACGCCCAACTTAAGGTAAATTTACGCCCGTTAATTTTGTTCCAATTTTCGTTTGATTCTTGTTGCTATGTATGATGTACATTCAATTTTCGTTTGCGGATTAATAGTTTATCAGTTTATCAGTTTGCGGATTCAATTTCCACCCAAGTTCATGTTGCTATGTATGACATACTTTTAAATATCGAATTTAAATTGAATGTCGTTTCAATTTTCGTTCAATGTCAATTTCAACGACTATTATTAGAATCAGTTTCGATTTTAATAATCAATGTCAATTTTCGTTTCAATTTACCGCGTCTTGTTTTGAATCAGTTTCGATAATTAGAATTTACTGCGTTTCAATATTAGGGTTTGATGATTTAGATTAGGGTTTGAATTTACTGCGTTTCAATAATAGGTGCTGGTATCATTGCTGATTTCAAATTCCGGTTGAATAGAGTTGTGTTTGTGCATCATCTTGTGTTTACGTTACTTGCTGATATCCCACTTTTTAGGGTTTACTGAACTTGTTATTGCAATACTTGAATATGGACAATGAAATACTTGAATATGAACATTGAAATAACCATACTATTTCATATAATGAATTTCTATGTTTGGTACATTATATTATCTATGAAATACCCAATTATTTTATTATGTTAATCCAATTATTCTGTACTACTGTTGCTGTTATTCTAGTATATTCTTACAGTTATTTCACTATATTAGTTACTGTGTTTCATAACCAGTTTTTTTTATAGTACTTTACAGTTATTCTATTGCACATACGTGATTATTATTGTATTTCAATTTGTTTTTTATACTCTCAACATAACTAACTCCCTCTTTTTTGTTTATTTGTTTTTCAGTGTGGTTTTTTTGCTGGATGCGCCCTCGATGATATGCAAGATTGTAGACACCTACATTTGGCTGCTAGGTGTCTATAGCAGTTTCCAAAAAACACTCGATGATGATCAGACGCAAACGTGTTTCTACGCGCTCGGATGTGGGCTCGAAACCATTAGTTTCTGGCTTTGGCTTTTTACGGAGTACAAATTTCAGAAAGCTGACCTCAAATTCAGGCCCAGTGGGTCGTTTCCAATTAAATAAGACTAATTTGGGTCAAAATCGACACCGGAAACAAAACAGTCTTTTAGCGACCGAGTCAAACCCCGGTCAAAGTCGTTTCCGAGACACAAAATAGCCATGCCAACATCAAAAGTCCAACCCAAATACAAGACCCACAAAATACCCAGCCCAAGGTCCAAAAGAACCGGACCCCTTCGCTTCAGCTGACCCACTCGATCGAGTGGGCCCTCAAACAGGCCCGTAGGCGGCAGCTTGGGCCACTCGACCGAGTCAGCAGGTTACTCGGTCGAGTAACCCTAGACGAGGAGGTAGCCATTGCCTATATATACTCCTCTTTGCATGCACAAAAAACAACTTTTCGAAACCCTAGCTCTATACACACATACCTACACAATATCTCCTCCTACACATCCTTACAACCCTAAACCCTAGCATCTAGAAATAGAACCCTAAACCGCCATAACTTCGTCTACATCTCGATACTCCCGTGCAAGCCACAACTAACGAGTCATGTCCGAGAACAAGAAACATGTAGGTTGAGGGTGAAATAATCCTGACTTCTTCTCTCTTTCTCTCCCTCTTCTCATCCGTCCCCTTTCGTTCGTCGTCATCGTCGTCGTTTTTTATTTATTCGTATTGTCGCGTTTATAATATCGTTAGTACTACTAATATAAGACATTAAAATACTTGCGGATTCGTGTCTAGCGTGAAGGATGACGGGATAAGGAAATTCGAATATACAAGGGTGCTTCACCCGACGTTGCCGGTCGCTTATCCCGACAACCCGAACGCTTGATTGCTGAAGCGAGTCAACATCAACAAAATCGTCTCTTTTTATTCTTGTCGTGTCATTATCGTCATAATTGTCGCACATTCATCAATTTTAAAACTATTTTCGAATCAATTTTTTTTTAATTAAGTCGAAACCTGTTGATGCGGATCCGACATCACACAATCCGTAAGGATTTATCGTGATGTCGGGATGCGGAGGGAATCAAGTCAGGTTCTTTTAGTTCAAGCAAATTTAAAGTGTCAATCCATTAGATTCGATGCCAACTCAATAGTTGGATGTCGAATCAAAACGATTTAGTCAACTAATTTAACTAATACGATTTTCGTTGATGCTAAAATAGTTGGCACCTAATTCGATAGAATTAATTACCACACTATAAACGCGAAGATAATCTATATGGTTTTAGTTTAATTTAAACGACTTACAAATGTATTTTCTAGATCTCGCTCTAAATATTCGATATCGATTCAATAATCGAATATCGGATACGACGAGAATCAAAGTCCGAATCGAGCATAAATCATACAATATTTATGTCCGATTCAATGAAATCATCGATTTTTCAAAATCAAAAAGCAATTTCGAAATCGACAATAAATTGCGAAGCGAACCCTAGTTCGTACAGGGGTCACTCGACCGAGTGCCATATGCCACTCGATCGAGTGACATCCAAAAATCGAGGCAGAATGCATTTTGAGGACCACTCGGTCGAGTCTCCCAATGACTCGATCGAGTGGCGACCTACTCGATCGAGTCTCTTAGTGACTCGGTCGAGTAACACCTCAAATTTTGGGCAGACCCCTTTTCCGAGGCACACTCGGTCGAGTCCTTCAATGACTCGATCGGGTGCCCTCTCATCACGTCAAAACGTGAGCCCTAAACACATTCTGAGCCTCGTAAAAGATTCTTTATGACTTCGGTCAATACGTGTCAAGTCAATCACGTAATTTATTACTTTCTAAAATCATGCATCATATTATTTAAATCATTCCATATCATTCTATATTATTTACAAACCGTTATTATTGTTATCATCGTTACTAACATGTTTGTTTCTATTTTTGCCGATTTATTCTCGTTATTTCTTTTATTGTACTAAAAGAATCTCGCATGCTAAATACAACTTTGACGTTAAATTTAGATGCATTAAATCGACTTAGCAACCCATTCAAATTCTCGCATGTTTAGTCAAAACGCTGTTTGCATATCATCTCATCGTATTACTAACGCGCGTATTAAAACATCAAACAATATCTTAGTAGAGGCCGCTAATGTCCGGGTGGGGTTGAGTGTTCTTTGTGAACTTCCCTACACGTACCCTCACCCCTTACTCAGAACCATGGTTTCCGGATATCCGAATCCATTGGCACACGAGAGTCATTCAATACACGGTATCCGATAATGTCGGTATCGGTATCAAATGCAAAGAGACGAACCCAATAAACTCTGACATCCAAATGGGCCTTATTTTGTACACGGCCCACTAAGATATAGAGTGGGTTCGAGTGGGCCCGAACTCCCACAAAGTTCGGTGGCGAATCCACTTTGATATAAATTTCAATTCGACCTATCCCATATGGAGATTCATTCGCCTCCCCAAACACGCGCGTGGCCACGTCGGGGTGGACCCCTATGTCATGTCCACAATTTGGCGACTCCGTTGGGGATTAGCTGATGCGTGACTTACCATCGGCATCCTCAGGGTGAGACTCGAATAGAAATCGTTTGACTAGTACAATACGCGTTTTAGTTTTACGGTTCATGCATAACCCTATTCTTTCCCGGGCCGGTACTGGTGACCCACGTCCCAATATACCATGATGTACTCCAACATGGATATGTCAAAGGTGTTTGTGGTCGATTCGTATGGGTTTCGCGGCATGTTATAAGATCAACTCGACTTAGGAAGTCCGTCCTGATTCACGGATAGGCTATGTGCACTGGTATAGACCCTTTATAGACCGACCGAGACTTAGTATAGAGCATACATGGCGTCGTTATAATGCTTGCGTGACTATATGCTACTTGGTTTCTATGTCATTTTCAAAAAAACCGTTAATTTTTAAAAAATTGCATCTTTTTTTTTTCAAAATATCCAATTTCAAAACCCGGGACGTATACCGAATTTAGGACCTATGATTTTACTCAAAATAGCCTATTTCTAGCCGGTATTCTGCCCATTTCAAAACTCGAAAATATTTTCGAACTTTCAAAATTCTGGCCCGATACACTTTAAGATTTTCGAAAAATCGGGCCTTCCACCGAGTCTTCTCGGATTTTCCCAAAAAAAATCCCTTTTCAAAACCTTTCTCTTCTTACGACTTCCCGTATTTAACAGTGTCGGGTCGTGTCATAAGTCGTCGAAGTCTTTAGCGTGGAAACTCTGTTGATCTTACATCACGAGTTTCCTCCCTATCCCAGTCCACCTTATTTGACTAAGGCATGGCCCACCTACGTAGGACATACTCCTACAAGGGAAGGCCCGTTTACACAATCGAGTCCAAAGTCTGGGGATGTCTCACGTGGACCTTCCTTCGAATAGGACCCGACGCACATTTGCCGGATCCTAAGGGAAGCCCACCTTTCACAAGTCACCCGTCTAGGTGTCTTTTTCGAGTCATTTCCTTTTCAGTCTTTCCTTTGCTCGGGATGTACTTTTTATTCCAGGGTTTGGGCTAATTTCTGATTACGCGGTATTCTTACAGACAGGACACCGTTAACCAGACGCCAGAAAATGCAAGCAACTCTGGATCAACTGACCGCCGCACTGGCCAAAATCGAGACCCAATTAACTGCCATCCAGCCGACCAAACGACCCTTGCCATACGTTTGAGCGTCGTGGAGAAAGGGACTCCTATTGCGGGATCTGAGCCCACCGGGCCCATAGCTGAACTAATCAGCGTCGTTCGTAAGCTTGAAGAACAGGTCCACTTGTCAACAAGCATCTCGATCCATACGGAGAATGCTCGCTCCTACTCGCCTCTAAATGACGAGTTACCCGCCAACCTCAACCTTACGAGAATACCAATGTTTGAGGGTACCGAAGACCTGGTCCATCACATCCGGGCTTTCAAAGAATTTATGGCCGTCAAGGGGGTGAAGTCCACCATGTTCAAACACTTGTTCGCTTCCTCCCTCGAGAAGCATCCCAAAGCATGGTACTACAGGCTCGATTCCAAGAAATACAAGACTTGGGACGATGTGGTGACTGAATTTGCTCGGAATTACGCTGATAATACCGAGATCCAGACTACGATCCGTACTCTGGAGGTTATGGCCCAAGAGCCTAAAAAAGGGTTCACCAAATACCTTCAAAGGTGGAGGGCCGAGAGCGTAAAGTTGGTCGATAAGCCCAACGAGAAAGTCTTAGTGGAGGCCTTTGTCAAGAACCTCCTCTCCTCCAACCGGATCCACCTCCGGTATGCTGTCATTCCCAACTTTGCCACTCTAACTGAAATGGGTATAAGGATCGAGGATGATTTAAGGTTAGAGGGCCTGACTAAGGCCTCTACCAAGGGATATCAAGAGGCCAGCTCATCTGTGAGCAAGCCCACGCCTGCAGCTGCAACCCGCAGCATCTTCGATGAGGTTAATCTGCTGGATACCTTATCCAGAAAGAATACTCCAACTCAGGTATTCATGGATATAGGGACTACCTATACCTACGCCTTACAAAGGTTATCTTCAAAGGGCCTAATCCAACCAATAGACCTAACTCCAGAAGTTCCAGTGGAGAAAAGATCTAAAAGCTACAATGTTTAGGCCTATTGCCAATATCATCGAGGTAATGGGCACGATACTGAAAAATGCTGGAAATTGAAGCATCTGATCCAAGATCTGATCGAGAGCGGGAAAATACCATTGCCAGGAGACAAGCCGAGCAACAAAGAAAACCCGTTTAGTGCTCATGCTATATTCACCGGAGAGGTAGTTGACTGTTCTCACCGTATTTCCCCGTTTATCCCACAAATTGACGAGATATGGTTCGACGATGAAGAGGATGTCTACCTAGCCAAAGGGGAAGCTGTCCCCATCACCATTGAAGAGGTATGAAAGCCTAAATTTAAAGCTATAGCCACCAACCACCTCGCCAGCACCGGGCATACTATCCCCACAACCGTCACTGAACCTGCCAGGACGGAGCCTACCCTCGAGGAACCAAGAAACGACACGACCTTGGTTAAGCAATTGAAGAGGGTTTAGGCCGATCTAACCATATGGTAACTCCTGGTTAGCTCGTAAGCACACCGTGAAGCACTGACCAAGGCTCTCGATGAAATCATGGTCGACTCACAACTTACTCCTACTGAAATGGTAGCCACTATCATGCCCTATCTCAAGGGCAAGCCCAAAGAAGAAGGCCCACTTATCACCTTCTCCGAGTCTAACCTTCCACCATTCGGAGCCGCCCATATCTTGGCCCTGTACATCACGGTCATTTGCCAAGGGAAATACCTTCTGATGACCTTAATCGATGATGGATCTGCCGTGAATGTCCTTCCTTTAAGGACCGCAAAAGCCCTCGGCATCACCGAGGCCGACTATCTTCCAACCGCACAGACTATCCAGGCTTTCGATGGAAGCCCAAAACCGGTTGCTGGGACCGTTAAACTAACAGTCATAACAGGCTCAATCGAGAAAGAACTGGAGTTCCAAGTGATTGACGTCATCTCATCTTTCAACTTTCTACTGGGAAGGCCTTGGATTCAAGTGGGGCTTTACCGACCCACCATCACATACCCGGAGACCAAAATGGCTCGGGAGTGCAATTTCATCCCCGATGATATATTCACCCTTGTTCAGGCTGAATCCATGAAAGGTGAAAATAACTCTGAACCCGTGCTGGGGCTCCTATTCGGAGAAGGTAAGGCCATCCCTGCTCCAAAAGAAGATCTGGTCAACCAGATCCTTCGTAGCAATCGGTTTGACCCAACTAAGCTGATCTCCAAAGTTGGTGCAGACACCGGGAAAAGGGCCTGGAGGAAGACCATCAAGTGGACCGAAAGCCAGGGTCGAATCTACAAGCTGACCACCGGCGAGGGAGACATGCCGGATACTGAGTCCGAGTCCGAGTCAGAGTCAGTGTTAGAGTTGGAGTCTGAGTCCAAGTCTAGAGGGTCCAGTGCTAGAGTCGAGTCTGTAACCCCTCTTCCTTCAGCCACTTCCACTGGAGTCTCGGGGCCTGTCCCGAGAGCACTCCCTATCCCGCTACTGACCAACGATCAGATGGTCACTCTTTTCGAACTGTTTTCCAAATTCACTATTAATAATAACGAAAACCATTCCGCTTACGACTTGTCTTATTTCCAAAAATTGTTCAACTTCAAAATTTTTATATGCAATAACATTGAGAAACCCGACGAACAGGTACCTCTACCTCCGCATCTGATCGAGCAGCTCGAACAAAGGGAGTCCCGAGATCCGGTAATTGAAGAAACCGAGTCCATCAAGGTAGGAACCCCTTTAGAGCCCCAGCTGCTTAAGTTGGGCTTATCTTTAGATCCCGAGGAAAGAAAACAATTTACGGACCTCCTCCAAGAATTCAAGGATGTCTTTGCATGGTCCTACAAGGACAAGCCGGGGATAGATCGAGAAATAGCTGAACACCGTATACCCATCAAAGATGGGTGTAAACCGGTAAAACAAAAGCTCCGAAGAATGAGGCCCGAGTGGTCACTCAAAGTCAAGGAAGAAGTCGACAAGCAATTCAAAGCGGGCTTTATACAAGTGTCTGAATATCCAGACTGGGTTGCAAACATCGTGCCGGTACCCAAGAAGGACGGCAAGGTGCAGGTATGGGTAGACTTCCGGGACCTTAGTAAGGCCAGCCCAAAAGACGATTTTCCGTTGCCACACATCGATATACTGGTGGACAACACGGCCGACCATGCCCTCCTATCATTTATGGACGGGTATGCCGGGTACAATCAAATCAAAATAGCAGAAGAAGACATGAGTGAGACCACCTTCATTACACCTTGGGGTACTTACTGTTACACCATTATGCCATTCGGGCTCATCAACGCCGGGGCCACTTATCAAAGAACCGCCACAACTTTATTACATGACATGATACATAAGGAAGTGGAGGTTTATGTGGATGACATGATTGTCAAGTCCAAAGGCAGAAACGGGCACATTGCAGCACTAAGAAAATTCTTTACCCGATTACGTAAGTACAACATGAGGCTAACCCCTCAAAAGTGCAGTTTTCGGGTAACATATGGCAAATTACTGGGCCATATCGTTAGCCAATGCGGCATCGAGGTCGACCCAGCTAAAATCAGGGCCATTACCGAGATGCAGCCACCCAAAACCGAAAAAGAAATAAGGGGGTTTCTCGGAAAAGTCCAATACATTAGCCGGTTTATTTCAAAGTTAACCATGGTATGTGAACCCTTTTTCAAGAAACTGAAGATAGGAGAACGAACACTATGGGACAATAAATGTCAAACGACTTTCGATAAAATCAAGGAGATTCTGTTTGCACCGCCGGTATTAATGCCACCTTAACCCGGTTTGCCTTTGTCGTTATACCTAACAACGACCGAGACAGCCATGGGGGCTATGCTGGCCCAAACAGTCGATTCAGAGGAACGGGCTATTTACTACATCAGTCAAAAGTTCCTAGAATACGAATGCAAGTATACCATGCTTGAGAAAACGTGCCTAGCTTTAGTTTGGGCCACTAAAAAGCTCCGACATTATATGCTCAGCCACGAGGTACATGTTCTATCCAAAATGGATCCTATCAAGTACCTATTCGAAAAGCCCATCCTCAATGGTAGGTTGTCCAGATGGACTTTAATGCTGGCAGAGTTCGACCTCAAGTTCGTACCATTAAAAGCCATCAAGGGCCGGGTAGTAGCCGAATTCCACGCCGATGGTCCTGTATCTGAAGAAGGGCACACCGATACTTGGGCTTTTCCGGATGAAGACATATTCCATACCGACACCGAGACATGGGATCTGTATTTTGACGGGGCCTTCAACTTCCGGGAATTCGGAGTCGGTATCCTATTAATTTCACCAAAAGGAGAGCATACACCGTTATCCATTAAATTGGACTTTAATGTGACTAACAACGCAGCCGAATATGAAGCATGCATTCACGGGTTGCAAGCCGCCGCTGATTTAGGAGTAACAAACCTCCGGGTCCACGGTGACTCATCCCTATTCATCAATCAAGCACTCCAAAAATGGAAAACTCGGAATGCCAATCTCGTGGCGTACCAAGTGCGAGTAAGGGTTCTCGAAAAACAATTCCAAAAGGTAGAATATATCTATCTACCCCGGAAGGAAAATCAATTTGCAGATGCACTCTCCAAGTTAGCATCTTTATTAAATATCCCGGAGCACCTAGCCAGCATGCCGATCTGCGTTGAAAGACGGTCCGAGCCGGCCTATATCCACGCCATCCAAGACATCGAAATAACTGATCCGGAACCTTGGTATCAGGATAGTCTAACCTACTTGACGACGGGAGAATACCCCTCGGGAAATGAAAACCGGGCCAAGAAAGCCTTGAGAAGGTTGGCAACCAAATTCGTTCGTACCGACGACGGACAGTTATACAAAAAGACGGCAGAGGGGGCTCTCCTCCTGTGTATCGATAAAGTGCAAGCCAAGAAGGTTATGTCCGAGGTACAGGATGGTGAAAATGATCCGCATATGAACGCCCATATGCTAGCCCGAAAAATCATACGGCTCGGGTATTATTGGAACAACATGGAAACTGACTGTCAGTTATATGTCAAACACTGCCATAACTGTCAGATTTTTGCCAATGTACAACATATGTCAACTTCCCTACTATATACCATGACATCACCATGGCCATTCTCAACGTGGGGAATTGATATAATCGGAAAGGTGAACCCTTTCGGGACGGGAGGTCACTGTTTCATTTTGGTGGCCATCGACTATTTTACCAAATGGGTCGAAGTCGAATCGTATCAGATCTTGAATGCTAAACATGTTGCCAAGTTTATCCAAAACAAGATCATATGCCGATACGGGATCCCGCACGAATTTATTAGTGATCACAGGACCCATTTCCAAGCTGAAACTGCTGCTTTGCTAGCGAACTATAAAATTCAGAGGCATACATCTTCGCCTTATCGGCCCCAGACAAATGGAGCGGTAGAGGCGGCTAATAAAACGATTGTCACCATACTTAAAAAGATGGCTGAGAATTACTGGGACTGGCCCGACAAAATACCTTTTCCCCTATGGGGGTACCGAACGTCAATTCGCACCGCGACCGGAGCGACCCCATATTATTTGACATATGGAATGGAAGCGGTCCAACCAGTCGAACTGGAAGTGCCATCCCTTAGGATTTTACTTGAGAGCCAAGTGCCTGAAGCAGATTGGGTCCAAGCCCGATACGACTCGCTAGTTCTTTTAGACGAACGACGGTCCCGGGCCCTTAACAATATCCAAATATATCAAAAGAGGATCCAACGGGCTTTCAACAAAAGAGTTAGGCCCAGAAATATCAAAGAAGATGACCTAGTTCTAAAATCGGTCCGTGCATTACTACCGGTTGACCTAACAAGAAAATTCAAACCCAATTGGGCTGGGCCGTATTTAGTAAAGAAGGTCCTATCAGGAGGAGCGGTCATGCTAACGGACTTGGACGGGAATGAATTCGTCAACCCAACAAACTTGGACCAGTTGAAGCGCTACTACCCACAAACCCTATCTCAATGTCATTTGCAAAAAGTTTATAAAAATTCGTCTTTTTATTCAAAAATTATAAGCAAGTCAATAAGTTAGGATTACTTATCCTACTGTCGCACATCTTGGACTAATAGTCTTGATGTATTTCGAAAATTTGCAAAAATCTATGTTTGAACTACGTTTGGTTTGATTCTGCTAATTGTGGATACGTAGGCAACCCCTCAAAAGGGTACAACCACTGCAATAACGAAAAGACGGGAACAGTATTCACTAATATGTCTTTTATTAAAAACCCGATAAACTCGGGAATTTCAAAATTACACCACACACACGAAAAAAAATAAAAAAATAACGCAAACACACCGTAAAAATAGTAATAATACTTAAATAATAAAATTAAGGAGACTAGTGGTCGTGCATTTTGCCCTTTCTCTTGTCCTTTGAGTCGTGCAGAGCCCGAGTTCGCCGGTGCGGGGGCGAGCGTTCCCGAATCACGAGGGGAACCTCTTTAGCTCGAACCCGTTTCTTCGACAACGGGTCTTTTGCCATCGTCACCGGTCCAAGACGAGCCCGTACGTGCTCGGGTGACCTGTCTTGCGGGCCAAGTCGGTCCTGCACTGTCAGTCTTGGGCCAAGTCTCCTTTTTAAGTCAGTCTGGGGGCTCACCTTCCCCCGCGCACCTCTAGCACTAGACCCTTCGCCTTGAGTCCTAGTCTTCCTTCTTTGACCTGACATAAGACGGACCAGAGTAGCCGGAGTGTCACCTTTGTCAAAAAAGCCCCCATTGTCTTTGACTTGCTCCCTTCGCAGCAGGTCGAAAGCTTTATCAACCTTTAGAGCAGCTCGGGCCTTGGCAGTATCTGCTTTAGTCCACTTAACGTAGGAGTCTGTAACCCAGATTTAATGGAGAGATTTGGGAATGGGCCAAGTGTGCCGGGTGTACCATATTTGCATCCAGGTATCGCACATCACGTCAGTCAGTTGGGTAGATTCACTCACAAATTTTTCAACCTCCGGGATTCTTTGGGTCCAACCATACTGCCTCAGTATGCGGTCCGGGTAGAGATGAATTGTCTGCCTGAAAGACAGGATTACACGGTAGCGAGCTTTACCCCTCGGGGCCAGACCCGTCCAAACATAAATGGGCCACCATGGCACTACCGATCGAATCAATGGACCGCTTTGGAAAGATAACACTTCGTCCCAGTACCTCTGAGTAATCTAGCGAGAAAAATCAATAGCCCGTCTCCTCGTCATCACCTGATTAGGACGATATCTACTCGAGTCAAGAGGAGGATCTATGACTGATAGCCTTTCAAATAGCCAGATCTGAAAAAAGGAAACAAAATATGAGTTCTCGGGACAAAGCAGGTGTCCGCCTAAGGGCACTCGATCGATTGCCTGGGAGTCACTAGATCGAGTGACACCTGTGAAATCGAAACAAGAGGTTTTTACGAGGGCACTCGATCGAGTGCCAGGGTGCCTCGATCGAGTGCCCACTACAGCAGAAAAATCGCGATAAAATCAAAAAATCCGAAGCGATATACCTGCAATAAACGCGTGCTCCCGGTTAGACGAACCGACGAATCCCTCTTGCGACTATCCAAACCCTAGATAATTTCTCCCGTATTCAGCCAGGCCGGACTGTGCTCCGTCTCCATCAGATCAACCACGGTAAAAAGACGAACGTCGCCCATGCACGACAACAAATCCATGTGACCTTCAAAAGCATAAACATAAAGCATACAAAAGGAGAAGGCCCTACGGCTGTGAATGGGTCTGAACCGGACGTCATGCGGGTTCATAAATTTCTCGGCCAAGTCAATCAGGGAAACAGTATCACCTTCAGTCATTCGAGATACTTCATTATGGGAAAGTCCTAAAAAATTTCGTAGCTTCCTCCTGGGATCATGGATTAAAACGGGACGGCAGGACGAAGTATAGGGTTCCATCCTCCCATAGCAGCAATCTCCTCGGGTTAAGGACAAATTTTGCCTCGAGAAAAGGCAAAAACATGATATGTATCGTCCCAATAGGACAAACAAGCATCACGGTCAATCGCTCGATTCCCATGACTAAATTCTTGAAAGGAATAAGGAACTTTCTTTTTGAAAAAAAAAGAGAATTGTGAGGGAGTTGTGAAGAAAAACTAAGACAGGGGAGGAGTATTTATAGCATCAAGCCCTACAACCCTCTTTCCATATCTTCTTTACAACAAAGTTTCCTAAATCTAGTAGGTTTATGCATACAGGCCCACTCTCGGATTCCCCAATCTTAGCCCGAGAATTAGTTACCCCGAATATTCCTAATTTTTCAAAAATTTCAGAAATCAAAAATTCGGAAAAAATTCAAATTTTTATTCCCCAGCGCGAGTCATATTTTTTTACCTATGTGTTGCATGCAAAAATTTATGTAACTGATACAGGTACGACTCAAGGCTTCAGAGGCAAGCCCGCACAACTCATGTATCTCCCTAGCAGAAAGCCCGAGGTGGCATTTTCCCCGGAATAGCATGGGATTGGCCCACATTTAGGCGCACCCAGAACTTATACGACAAGTCCGATTCCCCATGGAGTTATCATCATCGACTCAGGTATGATTTCTGTCTTATGGCTGGCGAGCCCTTTTACGCAAGTCTAATGGACTATAAACGACCCGACCGGATGTCTGCCAGGTCCTAATCCTCGATTGGCCTGGTAGCTACTCTGACTTTCGCCTTGTCCAAGCCTCAGTCAGAGTGGGAGCTCTGTCGACACCCACATTTGGCTGCTAGGTGTCTATAGCAATTTCCAAAAAACACCCGATGATGATCGGATGCAAACGTGTTCCTACGCGCTCGGATGTCGGCTCGAAACCATTAGTTTTTAGCTTGGGCTTTTTACGGAGTACAAATTTCACAAAGCTGACCTCAAATTCAGGCCCAGTGGGTCGTTTCCAATCAAATAAGACTAATTTGGGTCAAAACCTACACCGGAAATAAAACCGTCTTTTAGCGACCGAGTCAAACCCCGGTCAAAGTCATTTCCGAGACACAAAATAGCCATGCCAACATCAAAAGTACAACCCAAATAAAAGACCCACAAAATACCCAGCCCAAGGTCCAAAAGAACCGGACCCCTTCGCTTTAGCTGACCCACTTGATCGAGTGTCAGCCCACTCTATCGAGTGGGCCCTCAAACAGGCCCGTAGGCGGCAGCTTGGGCCACTCGACCAAGTCAGCAGGTTACTCGGTCGAGTAACCCTAGACGGGGAGGTAGCCATTGCCTATATATACTCCTCTTTGCATGCACAAAAAACAACTTTTCGAAACCCTAGCTCTATACACACATACCTACACAATATCTCCTCCTACACATCCTTACAACCTTAAACCCTAGCATCTAGGAATCGAACCCTAAACCGCCATCTCGATACTACATCTCGATACTCCCGTGCTACCCACAACCAACATGTCATGTCCGAGAACAAGAAACATGTAGGTTGAGGGTGAAATAATCCCGACTTCTTCTCTCTTTCTCTCCCTCTTCTCGTCCGTCCCCTTTCGTTCGTCGTCATCGTCGTCGTTTTTTATTTATTCGTATTGTTGCGTTTATAATATCGTTAGTACTACTAATATAAGACATCAAAATACTTTCGGATTTGCGTCGAGCGTGAATGATAACGGGATAAGGAAATCCGAATATACAAGGGTGCTTCACCCGACGTTGCCGATCGCTTTTCCCGACACCCCGAACGCTTGATTGTTGAAGCGAGTCAACATCACCAAAATCGTCTCTTTTTATTCTTGTCGCGTCATTATCGTCATAATTGTCGCACATTCATCAATTTTAAAACTATTTTCGAATCAATTTTTTTTTAATTAAGTGGAAACCTATTGATGCGGATCCGACATCACACAATCCGTAAGGATTTATCGTGATGTCGGGATGCGGAAGGAATCAAGTCAGGTTCTTTTAGTTCAAGCAAATTTAAAGTGTCAATCCATTAGATTCGATGCCAACTCAATAGTTGGATGTCGAATCTAAACGATTTTGTCAACTAATTTAACTAATACGATTTTTGTTGATGATAAAATAGTTGTCACCTAATTCGATAGAATTAAATACAACACTATAAATGCGGAGATAATCTATATCGTTTTAGTTTAATTTAAACGACTTACAAACGTATTTTCTAGATCTCGCTCTAAATATTCGATATCGATTCAATAATCGAATATCGGATACGACGAGTATCAAAGTCCGAATCGAGCATAAATCATACAATATTTATGTCCGATTCAATGAAATCATAGATTTTTCAAAATCAAAAAGCAATTTCGAAATCGACAATAAATTGCGAAGCGAACCCTAGTTCGTACAGGGGTCACTAAACCGAGTGCCATAGGCCACTCGATCGAGTGACATCCAAAAATCGAGGCAGAATGCATTTTGAGGACCACTCGGTCGAGTCTCCCAATGACTCGATCGAGTGGCGACCTACTCGATCGAGTCTCTTAGTGACTCGGTCGAGTAACACCTCAAAATTTGGGCAGACCCCTTTTCCGAGGCACACTCGGTCGAGTCCTTCAATGACTCGATCGAGTGCCCTCTCATCACGTCAAAACGTGAACCCTAAACACATTCTGAGCCTCGTAAAAGATTCCTTATGACTTTGGTCAACACGTGTCATGTCAATCACGTGATTTATTACTTTCTAAAATCATGCATCATGTTATTTACATAATTTCATATAATTCTATATTATTTACAAACCGTTATTATTGTTATCATCGTTACTAACATGTTTGTTTCTATTTTTGCCAATTTATTCTCGTTATTTCTTTTATTGTACTAAAAGAATCTCGCATGCTAAATACAACTTTGACGTTAAATTTAGATGCATTAAATCGACTTAGCAACCCATTCAAATTCTCGCATGTTTAGTCAAAACGCTGTTCGCATATCATCTCATCGTATTACTAACGCGCGTATTAAAACATCAAACGATATCTTAGTAGAGGCCGCTAATGTGCGGGCGGGGTTGGGTGTTCTTTGTGTACTTCCCAACACGTACCCTCACCCCTTACTCAGAACCATGGTGTCCGGATATCCGAATCCATTGTCACACGAGAGTCATTCAATACACGGTATCCGATAATGTCGGTATCGGTATCAAATGCAAAGGGACGAACCCAATAAACTCTGACATCCAAATGGGCCGTATTTTGTACACGGCTCACTAATATATAGAGTGGGTTCGAATGGGCCCGAACTCCCACAAAGTTCGGTGGCGACTCCACTTCGATTTAAATTTCAATTCGACCCATCTTATATGGAGATTCATTCGCCTTCCCATACCCGCGCGTGGCCGCGTCGGGGTGGACCTATGTCATGTCCACAAAGATGTTTCATTCAAATATAATAACACGAGTTATTATTCATTTCAATAACTGACTTCTACAATAGAATTACTTCGTAAAATCAGATACCAATATTCTAAAATTGACTACATTTGAGTTTCAACTCAATACAATAACAGAAATTACTCATTACAATAACTGAATTTCTACGTTATGATAACTACGTAAAATCAAATAATCAAATAACATTATTATAAAATTAATTATGTTTGAATTACATCTCAATACAATAACACAAGTTATTCATTACAATAATTGCGTTTCCACATTGAAATAACTACGTAACATCAGATAACATTATTTTAAAATTTATTATATTTGAGTTTCATCTCAATACAATATCACACAAGTTATTCAATACTATAACTGAGTTTCTACATTAGAATAACTACGTATCTACATTGGAATGACTATATATGTATGTATATAACCCGATAAAATTATTATTCTCATCAGTAAACAACTGAGTTTAACATAAAATAACTATGTTTCTTCATCAAATAATCATGTTTGTACATTGAAATAACTATGAAAACCTGAGGAAAAAGTTGCTTTGGTGATCAAGTGAGTTTTAATCTCGGTTCTTGATCATGTGAGATCCAATGGTCCTTAAAAGAAGGTAAAATGTACAAAAATTGGCAAATGTACCAGAACCTGCCTCTATATATATGTGTGTGTGTGTATATATGTGTATATATGTATGTATGTAATGTATGTATTAATTGAATGCATGACTGATGACATGACAGCATATATGAGGTCGTTTGATGATGTGACATGATATTAAACATTGTGAGTGATATTGAATATAATAGAAGTTACTATATTATTATACGTAGTTGATAAAATTGACCCGACGCGAATAACCCAACCCGAAATTGACCCGGTCATGTACTGAAAACTCGAGTTTGACCTGTAACCTGAATATTGAAAAATAATAAATTATATGTCTAATTAATCATGTACGTATTCAGTCCTAGAGTTTATATGTCTAAAAACATCAAAAGTGATTGAAAGATATTTAAGGGTAGTAAGATTAGCACCCAAACGTTGCTTTTAGTTCCATTTAAGGGTCTGAACTATTTAATTTTACGGTTAAGGACTGAAAATTAACGCCATCAATTAATGTTACTCAACCTCGCAAATAATAAAGTAGGAGCGTAATATAAATGGCTTAGGAAAAAAAGTACAGGGCGTGCTTACTCCCCTTGATAATTACATACTGATATTAACTGAAATAATTCATGTTTTCATGGAACTTTACGACGACATTGAAATGGATTGTAGTAACCGAGAAACTTGGTAGCTTCAATCAATAGGAATCCTTGATAATTTCAATATCACATTTCATCGAAACTCGCAATATGGACATAGTCATTCATGACTCTTTGATCTTCATTTCAAATAACACTCCAACAATTGTGATCGAAAATAATTTTGACTTGTTCAATGCATAACAAAATATGTATCTCATCATCTCAAAGTTATGATGATCATAACTATAGCGTATTAACACGTCTATAGCGCTACCTCGTTAAAAAAACCTTGCTAGGAAAAACCCATTTGGACAAAAACCTAGTCGAAGGGAAAAAGTGTGTAGCTAACATTATATCTTAACTGATTATCTTCAGGAGATTCAATCAATCCGATTTTATCTTAAATAATAATTGATCTTTCTTGCCGTTGTATGGATTAACATACTCATTGTAGCATTTCACTACATTATTTCCAACTATTATGGTGCTTCTAGACCATAAAGTATTTTCACGGGACAAGAAATTTATTCTTGTATGATTTCTCACACGCTCAAACTTCAAGCGGAGACAATAAAATTGTGCATTCATATCACATACATGTTGAATGCTTTTCTAAACACAATTATTTTGTATACTTAATGACGAGTTCTTCAGGAACTCATTTGATCAACTAGCATCATGTGTTGATCATTTATAATATAAGCTCCTTCCCGGAGTACTCATCAATCTAGGAGTATGATCTTCTTTTAAACATATATCATGCAATATAACAATAATAATCTCATGCATGCATGTAATAATATGAACAATGATTGATAATGTATATTCTAAATTGATGCAATGATGCAATCTTAAACTAATATGTAATGATAAAATAACGACTACATATATTACATGCACAAAAGACTCAAATGTAAACTGTACAATATATCCATCAATATTCATAATTGGATTGACTTCAGGTCAATATGTGGACTTCAAGTCCATGAACTCATTCTTAACCATAGATAGTACGTCAACAATCAAAATAAATTTTTATATAAGATCTCTATTAGGGTCCAATGCACACAACTATATTCGGTTCCACGAATTAATATATCGATATAATTTCTTATCATCAATACTGATTAATCATATCTGAATCTGAATATATATATATATGGTACCAATCTTTTTATATAGGCCATCTATTATCATCAGATATTTATGACACTTCGGGACATTCAATTTCATTACTCTTTTTGAGTACCAACTCCACATGCTTGCCATTTTCTTATAACAAATGAACCGAATAAGACCCTCACACTATATCATGTGTGATTCTTGAAAATTTGGCAAGAATCTCAATATTCACTACATCTACTATCCACGACTGATCTATAGTTCACTACACCACAAGAATGGTGAATCTGTCTATAGTCAAATCATTGATTTCAATGTATAACATATCTTGATAAGATAAGGATCAAGCTGATATATCATCATACATCATCATAACCAGATGATCAAACCATCATTCATGAACCTCTAATTGATGTATTTCATATTCAAAACAAGTCTCTGAACTTCAGGTTCAGTTGGGATTAACATTACCTGTTTGTTTTTACTAGATTATCCCTACCAATCTCCCCCTAAGGTGGTAAAAACTATCATTACTTGATAGATTTAAAGAGCAATATCCACCTTAGAATTCGTCTCATATTTCTTAGACTTAAATAAATCCTCTTCAGTAAAATAATATATTTGGGAGCTCAACTTAACGCAGTTGGTTTTCACGTGCTAAATTAAAATTGTCCATTCAGGAGATCATCATCATGTTCACATAATAATCAAATTGTGAACTCTAATTACATGGGCTACTCGTAAAATTTTGTGTGACTATAGGTCACGTAATTAAAGACTTAAAGGTCAGCCGGATATGGACGTTCGTGTCTATTATCCAACTACGAGTAATATTTAGATCTCCAATATAATATTTCATCTCAGTGTATTTTCTTGCCACAAATATAATTTTAATGATACACGAGTGATAGTCGGATTTGTCGCTAATCTTACCACCAAATAAACCAACTAACCTAAACTAGAATAGCAAGGGCATGTCGGGTCGAATTCTCAGAGAGATCGGGAATGAGTACTAGTATGGTCTCGGATTACAAATTAGCTACGCGAATCAATTATCAAAGGTGAAATTATACTAATTAAGCTAACTAAGAAATGCAAAAGTAAACTAAAAATCAAACAAATAACAAGAATGATGATCTAATAATAATTAAAGGCCTAGGACCACTGACATATCATAATTATGAGCAAGGAACACCGATAATGGGTTGCTAGGGATATTAGGATGAGCGGAACACCTCTAGGGATCAACTATCTCCCTCCCGGCCGTCCCGGGTTCGTAGTCCGACTAAGTAAACCCGATCCCCTCCCTCCCGGGCTCGTGAGTCGTATTTCTAGGTCAATAGAGTGTGCCCACTCCCGTGGTACCCAATCCAAGGTCCTAGGTCACTAAGTACGCATCTAATCCCATTTCTTCTCTCCCTTCTCCCAAGGTGAAGAGTCTAGACCGATAGTTAGGGTACCCTACCTAATTCCCACTCTCGTGCTCAACTAGGCGGGGCAAGGCAAGTCAATGCAAGGGGCGAGTTTTACTTCCTAGACCTAACCGACTCCCGTCGGTGGACAAGGGTCAAGGGTTCAAATACTACCCAATGATAAGTCGATTCCCGAATCCCAAACTATCCTCCTCCGTATATCCCAAACAAACCAAATACGGAATTTCAAGCCCACAATATAGACATGTCGGGGTCAAATCGTTCCCTAGAAAAGACATTACTCACTAAACATAATTATACTAATGAAAATACTAATAACTAAACTAAACAAAGAACACATGTTAAAGAAATAAAATTAAACAAATCTAATCTAACAAAACATTTACTCTACCCAAGACAAATATAAAACACAAACCTAAAATCATATTTCTAAACACAATAGACAATAAAGATGAAAACTTTAAACTAATTAACATAGACACAAAACACAAATAAGAAGAGAGAATAGAATTGTACCAAAATGGAAGAGAAATTGGAGTATGATAATCTTGAGCATTAATTACATCTATGTTGATTAAGGAACTAATTAATCTAATAAATTTAAAACTAAATAAATGAAAAATGAGGAAGAAAAATGTATGCTGCCATCTTCGACTACTACCACGCCTAAACCCTCCAAGTATTTCTAATCTAAACAGCCTTGCTATATCTCTTGGTTTTTTCAATTGTGGGCTGGATGTCCTTAATTAGTGTTTGAGCCCAGCAACTTCACTTTCATTCAATAGCCAATGCCTTGTATCTCGATTTAGACCCATGATATAATGAAATTGAGTCTCGCTTTCTTCTGCAAACTTGTAGGTCTCGAACTTAACTTTCCAACGCATTCTGAATTACTTGATTCTGATGCGGTATGGGTGAGATATCATCATTTCAAGACAGCTCGATCAAGTTAGCATTTGACTTTTCCTTGACTCGCTTTGTTCCGTCTTACTTGTATCATCGGGTCTTCCCGAGTTGGTACCTACAATTAGAAACATCTACGTACAATACCAAGCTCTCGAGAAATAACATAATTTGACACTCATTATACTAGACTCGACCAATAAGCTAAATAAACATAAAACGGATAAATAATAGCTAGACGATTTATAAAATCAACTAAATAAGAGTCGAAACGTGGGGCAATAATAGGTAAAATCACGACTTATCAACGAGAGAGTTCAGCACGTCATTATATTTCTTTCAAGATAAACATCAGGCTTATCGAAACGGGTGTAACAAGAACCCGGGTGACCTCAAATTGTCACACCTTTAACATTTTCGTGTCAACTTTACTAGTTGACCGATTCTCATCCTACTAAACTTCTGTTTAGCTACATTCAATCATATGTGCACACTAATTTTATTTAGTCATATGGCCATAGCAAATGATAGTGACATGACACAACTGGTGTCTAATACAATAGGCAAGACCCGTCAATATTCCTTCCTGGAACATGACTATATATTACTCTAAGAGTAATTCAATTCCATGTGATAATAATAACTATGAATTGATCATTAATTAAATAATCATTTAATTTACCATATAAATACATGGTCGCATTATCACATTGCCTTCACAAGATATTGTGATCTTTACTATACTATTTCCGGTTAAATATCTGTGTTTTTAAACAAATACATAATTAAAATATTCACCTCCTTGCACTGTCTGGTAACATAATTTTCATCACTTAATTAATATTGTATTCGACGCCACATTCGTGTAACGAAATAGTGGTTGTTAATCGAATATTTTATTCATTTCATATCCTTTACCAGGAAAAAATGACTATTAATCAACTACACGAGACTCATGATTTTAATATCGCATTAATTTGCTCAACCATGACATGCGGAGATGAGACATCACACATAATTTATTTAAGCCATTTTCAAAATAATGTGTCTTTACGACTACATAATTTGTATGAAAATAAAATATACGAGTATTACATCATGAAAATATGATAATATCATTCACCTTCAGAAAATGGTTTATATTATTTTGATACGAATATCAACTGTTAAGAGTATCTCATACGTTGCAGACATCCATGAATAAACATCAAGTTTATTCTTAATTTTGATACCCAAAATAATATTTACTTCATGCAAAGTGAAAATGTGTAAAACACCGTGAATTTAACGTCACGGTTTCAATATTGGTCAACACTATGAATTTTTTGTCATACGTTCAGTTTATATAATCACTATGAACTTCAGGCCATTGTTTGCGTGCCAAAATTACAACTCGTATATAATTTTTCTTTCTTTCATATCGAATTTCACGTATACGAGGATCACATGATTTTTCATGAGTTATGTAGACCGAATCAGGCTCAATTAAGACCGCATTATCATTAGGCTCAATTAAGGCCGCATTAATTATCAGACTTAATAATATGTCATGATCTCGACCTCCTGTTCAGGCACGGTCTTATCAAATGTCATATTCATTTCACGGAATGAACTTAACCAATTGAAAGAGATTCTTCGTCTTTCAATATTAATTATACAGAGTATTATTCTGTTCAACTTTGTGCGAACATGGAATTAATCTAGAGGATTTCTCATAATCTCTTTTCACGATGTATTGCCTTTAGGACAATAATAAGTGGTATTAATAAGTGTTGTTAAACACAATACAATTTCATGTACTTTCTCTTCCACATAATTTTAATTTCAATTTGAAATTATATGAAAATAGTACAATTTCATATACTTTACTCACCCGGAGTATAAATTTTTCAACTTCAATTTTAAAGTGAAACTTATCCCGGTACAATTTCATATACGTACTCACACGGAGTATATTTTTCACAATACGATGCCTTTGAGGCTACTTTATTTCCGCGATATCATATTCTCTAGGATAGCTGTATTAACATATTTACCACCCACGCAAAATAATCGTGTATACTTCAGATATACAATCTTTTATGGAACTTATAGTCCAAAAATATGTCACCATACAAGATAACATTATTTTCTCTGCTCATAATTAAAAATTAAATAGTTTTGGAACTTCTGGTCCAAAATTATATGAGCGTTCATCATATAGATTTTTAACATTGAAATTGATCCATAGATATATACAGTCTACGTGACTGAATTAAATAATTAAACACCTTTTACAAAAAAAAGGATAGAAAACATCGTATCCATGTAAATAAATAATTAAACACCTTTTATGAAAAGGTTGAAGATTAGAAGCCATCGTATCCTCATATGAACTCCTCATATATTGGATTATTGCCTCCAAAATAGATACATTCATATAATACGATCTTATAAGACCTATTGATGCGCTCCCATCTACGATCGGTCGTAAACGATAGATAGGAGATCAAACAATATTTATATGACTCGCAAATAACACAAAAACAAATAAATGTAGTCGTGATAAGTCGAGGTCGGTCCACAGGGATGACGGTGAGATAATCAAGTAAGAGCTACGCGTTTGGGGCCTTAATGGGGGGTTTTGGGTCAAGTCTAAACTAAGATGCGATAAATGACGAGGAATAATCAATAAGGAAAAGGTGTTAGGGGGAGTCGAGAATCGGAAATCAGGTCCTATGAGTCAAGGAATTATGGGGTTGGTCACAAAATCGATAGAGGGAGAATGCCACCTTTCGATTTCTTCACCCAACTTATCTAGATCCCACTAATCCGACGAAAAAGAGTAAGTCTCAAGTCAAGGTAACTCCTACCCCGAGTTTCCCCATATTGATAGGAGTGAGTCAAGGTCGATCAAGTTGGCCGGACCAAGTCAACAAAGACACAATAACCTCAAACATGATAGATCAACAAACATGAAACCAAATAACAATTCCTTAATTCATATTACCCAAGATCTTCCTCCCTTAATCCCCCAACAAGTAAACTACTCACAATTCATGAAGAAAACTACAAAAGCAATAACAATGAAGATAATACCAAAAACATGCATAAAGAAGAAAACTAGAGGAAATAAAACTAAAACAAAGAAGGAAATTACGATCAACAAAAGAAACTACAAAGCGATCTAACAACAATGCAAGAGAAATCAATAAAAACGATGCAATAGCGAAAGAGCAAGAGTAAAATCTAATCTAGAGAAGGAAGGAGTTATACCAACAATGGAGGAAAATAACAATAAGCAAGATGAAGATGCATAAAAATAAGGAGAAGCCTTGATGAAGATGACAATGGATTTGTCACTAATCCCTTGATAATTTTCAAAGAACTTCAAGATTAGAACTAGAATTCCTTACAAAAGCTTGAATCTAAATCTAGATGAAAAAGATGAAGATTGATAAAAGCTATGAAGCTTCTATGAATATCTAATGACTTTCTATCTAATTCTAATGAATGTGATCTAAAATCTATTGGAGTATCTTGTGCATCTCATTAGGTTAACTATATATATAGTAGTGGCTTAATGGATCACCAAATCAAAGCCCAAATCCAATTTTTGCTCTTTGAGTGCGGCTTTTGCCCAATTAATCTCAATATGGTGAAACTTCGCCCTGCGAACATTGTCATTCTCGAGCCATTTCTGTCCGGTGAAACTTCACCCGGTTATTTCACCCGTGAACTTTCCTTCCATATTTTGCATTTGAGGGCCTCGTTACCGTCAGGTGAAAATTTATTCGATGGGTGAAAGTTTTGCCTAGTTATTTCGCCCGGTGGGTGAAAGTTTCCTGAAGATCTTCGAAAAGGTCGAAACGTCGTTGGGCGAAACATCATTCGGTGGTATCTTATCGGGTGAAACTTCACCCGATGGTTTCATTGACCTCTTTTCTGGTCTTGCTTTTCGTTATTTGATTGTTTGGACTTTAGGTTTCGTGTGTTGCTTGCGGAAGGTATTCCACTCTCTTGTGCTTGTGGAAGCTTGGACTGCTCTTGGTGATGAATCCTATCAAAATAGATAGAAAAACTACCAAAAACACGCGAAATATACAAGAGGGACGCTAATGCGAGAAAGTTTAGGAATAAGGCGATAATCGCATTCTAATCTCATAAAAACGGAGGAAAATGAGTCTAAATGGGAGGGAAAACGGGCTAAATTTAGCACACATCAAATCACCTACACTAAAACATTGCTCATCCTCGAGCAAAGACCCAAAAAGAAACTACATACTAATACTTCTAGCTAGACTGTGCTAAGCCAACATGAGGCAATTAACGGGCCCGCTCCGTCCCTTCAACTCAAATAGGAATACCTATGAGGTAAGGTACTTCAATGCAAGGCAAGTTGGGTCTTGATCAAAATGCTGGATGCGACTAAACACACATAAACACATAAACACGAAAGAATAGGTGCATCCGAAGAGAAAATAAAACACTGAATCCCTCATCGAGACGGCGGGGAAGACAACGATTAGTCATCTAAAACAATTATGAACATTCCAAAATAAATCACCCAAGTGGACGTGGACCAAAGCGTAATAGTATGACATTAAAGTAATAAAAATGTTGCTAAAATAGCTAGGTCACCCCAGTCTTCTGAAGGGGTACGACGGGGTGTTAAACGGAGTGGAATAAGTGAAACATGGAGTCATTTGACACTGTAGGTAGGTGCAGTCCCGCTCTCTTTGGCTAAGGCCAAGAGGGTTGTTTCAAACTCAAATTATCCAAATTAGGCCAAACAAAAAGTGGAGAAGGTGTTTACAAATTTATGGTGGATCGACTAATCACCGATATCTTCCTTCCTCGGGACTCGGTCCTCTAGTAGACACTTCACTGTGAAAATTCGATCAAAGGGCTTTTTTTGAAGGAGATGTTTTTGATGATACAATTTTCGTTGATGCTTCTTTTCTTTCCTTTGACTTTCATATTTTTGTGCCCTTTTCTCTTGCTTCGGTTTACCTTTTTTTGAATTTTTGACGTGATTCGAAACCAAGCTTGGAGGCTTATTTTTGTAAACTTATTGTGATGATGTATAGGTGGAAGGAAAAATAGGTATCTAAGAACGCACGCCATTCCCGGATAACCCATAAAAAGGCGAGAAGAATTTGGACTAAAGGTGCAATGGTCATTCGAGCAAGGTCACCTAGAAAGCGGGATGCGGGCACAAAGGCCTGACTTCTCTATGGGTGGTCAAATGCAAACCCCGAAGTAAACCACCAGTAGAAAAGGTGGATTCAAGCTAAAAGATCAACATATTCATTGATTTAAAGTCATTCTACAATATTAAGGTCCAAAATCTACAATGAGTTATCCACACAATGGAATGTAAACTCTTGTAAGTTCGTATTCGGATTTTCGAAAACTTTTAATCCTAGGCACACTATACAAAAGAAAAAAGAACACAAGAAAAAGAAAATGCAAGTAAAAGGAAAACACAAGTAAAGTCAAGCACTCAATACCCCATCGTCATTCAAGCACAAAATCAACCACAATCCCAAAAATGTTCATCTCTTCGAGAGCCTCCCAATAGCAACAACCTAACTCCACTACGAGAGTAAAGAAAAGTGAAGAAGAAAGAAGTTACGTAGCGGGTTGATTCCATGATCTCCTCAACTTGTGATATTGAGGTGGTGGTTATCTTGTGAGAGTGGAGAACAAGACTATACAAAAGACACGAAAACATAACGAGAACGAGAAAATAAAATAAAATAAAAAGGAAAATATTTTTGATATTTAGAATTTTTCAATTTTTTATGGTTTTTGGGGAAGATTTTTGAAAAATAAAAGATAGTAGATCCCTCCCCCACACTAAAACTATACATTATCCCCAATGGACAACTAGGGGAAAGATCGAAAAAGACGGAAAAGAGAAAAATAAGAAAAATCTTTTTGGATTTTTATGATTTTTCAAATGTTTTTGGGATTTTTCGAAATTTTGGGAAAAGAAAATAAAAGAACAAGAAAAAAAGGTGGCGGGCCTAGGTGTAATCACGTCACCTAGACCCTAGCCAAGTGGGTAAGAAAATGAAAGTAAAACAAAATAAAAGAAATTAAAAGAAAGGGTGAAAAATGGGCGTAGGTGTAATCACGTTAGCCAGCCCGGATTGAGTACAAATTAGAAAAATTTGAGAAGGATGAAAAGAATTTGGATTTTCAAATTGGTCAATGGCGCAATCACATCGCCTAAAGACCGGGAGCAATACCAAGGCCGCGACGGCCACAACAATCGATGGGACAGCTTGCAAAATTATGTTAGAACGAATAATCAGTCACAATGATAACAAGATAGTAGAATCGGACACGACCCAAGTACATGCAATTATAGACTCTTAAAGACTCACCTACCCAACCCGCACAAATACCCACAACACCACCTACCGACTCAGGGAGAGGGTCTAGTACGAATAGTCATCAGACTCGTACAAAGCGTTGGGAGACCCAGAAAAGTACGGCATACCCTCGGAAGACGCCTAGGGAGAAAAATCCTGTGGACCATAGCTTAACGAGAGGGTGTAATCTGACTCAATCTCACAAAGATCGTAGATCTTACGACCCTCGGGCAATGTATAATGTGCGCATTCCCATACTCCCCTTCCTCCCAACTCAGTATTTGTCAGTCGAAATTCCCCAGGTCCTAAAGGTAGGTACCAGTTGTGGTGAATAGGATGGTGGTGCGGTGTGTGTTGGGTACAATTAAAGCACGTTCATGGCTAATATAGGCGAGGCGTTGATGGGGTACATGGAAAATCCAAGTGGGGAAATAGGCCTGATCAAGCCAAATGGAGTTGTCTAGCGGGGTGAGGTGGTCGGTCGAGTAACCCAATTTGTTTGCAATTACCGTCACAAGACTTCCACAATCTAAGGAGTGGCGTTGGGTATTGATGAAGCGTTGAAAGTGTAATGCCACAACGATAGGTAGGTCTAGGGGACTCGAATTACCGACTAAAGAGTCAAGGACTAATTGCAAGACACACACATTAAGAGAGTAAATATTATCGGCCGAGGGCACTAAGTAATGAGAGAGGATTTCGCAAAAGTAGCGATATGCGGGGCTACGAATCTCATAGGCATAGGATAAATTGGCTGAGTAACCCCCTTTACAACGTGATATACGCTTGAAAAAGTCTCTCCTAGAAACACATGCTGGAATATTGCCCGAAGGTTCACTAAGTCCGGTACCCGATGAGAGTAGGCCTAACGCGAGGCCAAACTCGGGGATGGTCAGTCTATGAGGTTTGTTGGATAATCGGAATTTAATTACTCTAGGTGTGGTCGGCTTGTCAAGTGAAAAAGTTCCTAGGAACTCACAAGTTGGGTCTTTGTATGTAAAGGTCACAAGGCTAAGGAGTTCACTAGTTCCGGTTCGTGACGATAACTCTTTAATATCGTCAACAATACCCAAATTTGTCATTGTGTGTGGACATGCCATCTAGTACTCTGAAAGATCTTTTCAAAGAAGGTATGGGATAACGAGGTGTTAAGACAAGGTAGATTACTAGACTTAGAGGATTTAGAAGTTGAAGGTATACCTTCTTTCTAAGCGGCTCGTCTTGACCTTGTTTCCATGATGATAGATTTTCAAGATTGTTCCGAAATATTTTCGCTTCACCTCTTCAAAACCCAAAAATATACAGTAAGGTGGAATGGAATGAAGGTATGAATATGTTTGGGGTATGGAAAGTGGTGTATTAATGATATGAGGAGTGATGAGGTGAAAAGAGAACTGAGGTGAAGATAATATATATAAAGGTGTTTGAGGAGGGAAAGTAAAGTTTGAAAGGTTGATTGAAAATTTGGTGTTTATATTTTGGAGGGAAAGTTATGTGGGTATATTTTGGAAGGAGGGATTTGAATATTGTAGTGAGTAAGTGGCGATGTGATCCAGCCAAGCCGACGGGTGAAGTTTCTCCCGATCATGTACCATCGGGTGAAGTTTCACCCGACTGTTTTTCTCATGAAAATCCATCTGCAAAATTTTTCACTTCAAGGTGAAGTTTCACCTTGTGAAATCTCATCGGGCGAAATTTCGCCGGATGGTTTCTGGACAATTCTGGCAGTTTTGGCAATTTCTGGAATTTTTTCGTAGGGCGAAGTTTCACCCGGTTAAATTCTCATCTGGTGAAGTTTCACCCGACGGTAGATTTTCAACAATTATCCCAATGGCGTGGCAGAATTCCATTGGGTGAAGTTTCACCCGACGGAAAGTCTTCAAATATTTTACCGGGCAAAGTTTCGCCCGACGGTCTTGTATACTCCATTTTTTTCCGCCTTGCCAATTTTAGGCTCTTCGAGGATCACCTAAAGTTGCAAATAATGACACGAATCACATTACATTATCAATTTCTCCCACAGACATACTTGTGGTTTTCAAATTAGCTCCATAACTTCCTCCGAAAGCTTGATGATCATCCAAATATGTGCTCCGAAATGAAATCCAAGTTCATCCATCCACTCAAAGCTAACAAACCTAATCAAACAAAGTATATGGTACATATTTACAAGGTGATTGTTGAGGATACCACCAAATCTACTTCAATTTGAGGAGAAGGTTAATCAACACTCCTAAGCGGGACCTCACCAACTTTGATGGTAGCAAAGGTCTCACGAACGTGACCGACATGATATATATTCAAGCATTTCCCATTAAACATAAACTTCCCGGTTTCCGGGCTAGAGATCTAAATCGATCCATATGGTTCTACCTTGGTCACTTCGAAGGGACCCGACCATTTTGACTTTAACTTACCGGGGAAAAGCTTGAAACGAGAGTTGTAGAGGAGTACCTTGTCACCAACGGAGAAGTCTTTACGAAGAATTCTAGCGTCATGCCATTTGTGTGTTCACTCCTTCTAGATCTTTGAGTTTTCGTAAGCTTCGAGTCTCAACTCTTCTAACTCTTGTAGTTGGAGAAGGCGATTATCTCCGAAATCGTTCTCGTCAAAGATTAGCTCTTTAATAGCCTATTTCGCTTTATGTTCTACCTCCACTGACAAGTGACATGCTTTGTCATACACAAGTCTATAATGAGTGGTTCTGATCAGCGCTTCATAAGCCGTTCTCAATGCCCAAAGGGCGTCATTCAACTTCAATGACCAATCCTTTCGATGTGTATTTACAACTTTTTCAAATATTCCCTTGATTTCTCGATTAGAAATCTCGGCTTGCCCATTTGATTGTGGATGATAGGCTAAGGACATCTTGTGCGTGATTCCATATTTCCGAGGAAGATGTTCAAACGTGTCCTTCTTAAAGTGAGAGCCGCCATCGCTAGTTATGGCTCTAGGCATACTGAATCTAGGGAAACTCACATTCTTGAAAAGTTTAATTACCACCTTGGAATCATTAGTATGGGAAGCTACGACCTCGATCCATTTTGAGACATAGTCGTCAACCGCGACAAGAATGTATTTGTTGTCGAATAAAGATGTGAACGGTACCAAAAAGTCAATGCCCCAAACATCGAATAATTCAATTTATAGAATGGGTTGAAGGGGCATCTCATTCCTTTTGGTTATATTGCCACATCTTTGACAAGCGTCGCATGTAAGAATTAAGGCTCGAATGTCCTTAAACATGGAAGGACAGTAAAACCCGCTTTGGAAGACTTTGGCAATTGTCTTTTGGAGGGCCAAATGTCCACCATAAGAGGTCGAATGAAGGTGCTTCACAATATCAAATCCTTCATCGGCCGTGCCACATCAGCGATAAATACCATTCATTCATCAGCGGAACGAATAAGATTCGTCCCAATAATAACGTCGGCCTTCATATCGTAGTTTCTTCCTCTCTTTCTTCGAATAATCGTCGGGAATGTAGTTAGACGATAGGAAATTGATGATATCTGTGTACCAAGGTGTAATATCTTCAATGGTTATCAAGGACTCATCTCTCATCGCTTCATTGATGGGTACACCATCGTCTTCATTACCACTTCCACTAACCGCTAGTCTATTAAGATGGTCCGCTACCAAATTCTCCGATCCGGCTTTATCTTTAATTTCGATGTCAAATTCTTGAAGAAGAAGAACCCACCGAAAGAGTCAAGATTTCGTCTCCTTTTTGGACGTGATGTACCGAGTTGCCGCATGATTGGTATGAATTATTACTTTAGAACCGGTAACATATGTTCGAAATTTTTCCATAGCGTAGACAACGGCGAGCATTTCTTTTTCGGTTGTGGTATATCTCGATTGGGCTTCATCAAGAGTTTTACTTGCATAATATATCACATGCAACTTTTTGTCAACACGTTGACCTAAAACGGCACCAACGGCGAAATCGGAAGCATCACACATGATCTCAAATGGAAGATTCCAATCGGGTGCTTTGATAATTGGGGCGGTAGTGAGAGTGATCTTTATCCTCCAAAAGGCCTCAAGACACATGTCATCAAATACAAAAGGTGCATCTTTCATTAGAAGAGAAGTTAAAGGCTTGGCAATTTCAGAAATATCTTTAATGAAAGCCGGCGTGACCTAGAAAACTCCTCACCCCTTTGACCTTTGTTGGGAATGGGAAGTTCTCTGTCACGGAGACTTTGGCCTTATCCTCTTCGACACCTTTATTAAAAACAATATGACCGAGAACTACACCTTGTTCGACCATAAAATGACATTTTCCCTATTTAAAACAAGTCTATACTCTTCACAACGAGATAACACTTGATCAAGATGAGTAAGGAAAGAATCAAAAGATGTACCATAGAAACTAAAATCATCCGTAAAAACTTCCATGAATTTTTTAATAAAATCGGAGAAAATTGCCATCATACATCTTTGAAATATTCCCGGTGCATTGCATAATCCAAATGGCATCCTACGGTAGGCATAGGTGCCATAGGGACATGTGAAAGTGGTTTTCTCTTGGTAATCGGGGTGAATAGGAATTTGAAGAAATCCCGAATGACCATCGAGGAAACAAAAATAAGAATGATGCGCAAGTCGTTCAAGCATTTGATCAATAAAGGGAAGGGGGAAATGGTCTTTTATAATGGCCGTGTTCAACTTTCAAAAGTCTATACACATACGCCAACCAGTAATAGTCCTTGTAGAAATTAACTCACCCTTTTCTCTTTTCACAACCGTCATTCCTTCCTTTTCGGCACAACTTGTACGGGGCTAACCCATTTACTTTCGGTTATAGGGTAAATAATGTTAGCCTCATACAATTTGAAGACTTCCTTCATGACAACCTCTTTCACGGTGGGGTTCAAACGACGTTGACCCTCAACCGAAGAACGGTGGTCATCATCAAGGATGATCCTATGCATGCAAACGTTTGGACTAATGCCTTGGAGGTCATCAATGCTATACCCGATGACCTTCTTATGTTTCCTCAAAACAACTAAAAGCTTTTCCAGTTGAGGACCATCGAGTGTGGCATTGACGATAACGAGATAACTATTTGAGGGAAGAGGGGAGTGACTTAAGTTCAAGATTAAGAGTAGAGGGTACCGTACTTTCACCCACCGGTAGTAGTTCTACGTCTTCTTCATGCATGATCTCTTCTTCAAGAGGTGGGAAATCAAGTGGTTCCTCTTCTTTCTTATCATCATCTATCAAGCTATACCCAACAAAACTATCAATAACTTCAATGGAATACATTTGTTCAATTATTGGTTGTTTAAGTGCTTGAGAAAGGGAAAACTCTACCGATTCATTCTCTATATTAAAAGATAACTTTCCATTCTTAACATCAACTATGGTGCCACCGATAGCCATGAAAGGTCGACCTAAGTTAATGGGGGTATTAGTGTCCTCGGGAATGTCCATCACGACGAAGTCGGAAGGAATGAAAAACTTACCAACTTGTACGGGTACATCCTTAAGTATCCCAAGAGGGTACTTGACGGACATATCCGCAAGTTGGATCGACATGCTTGTGGGTCTTATCTCCCCCACACTAAGTCGTTTGGCAATTGAATAAGGTAATAAGCTAACACTAGCCCTAGGTCACATAAGGCTCGGTTAACAACAACATTTCTAACCCGACAAGGGATGGAGAAGCTATCGGGGTCATCTAGTTTCTTTGGCATTTGGTTCATAAGAGTGGCACTACATTCTGCCGTAAGAGGGACACATTCTTTATCTTTTATGGTTATCTTTTAGGTCAAAACTTCTTTCAAAAACTTAGAATATAAGGCCATTTGACAAAATACTTCCGTAAAGGGTAAAGCGACCTCCACTTTCTTTAGCATATCCACGAAACGACTAAATTGAGCATTTTCTTTGTGTGGCTTATCTCGTTCGGGAAAAGGCATTGGCGGCACAAAAGCGGGAGGCGGACGAACATTAGATTCTTCTTCTTCTTCGGCTAAACGCTCCGCCTCCTTCCTTTTTGCTTCTTCCGCTTCCATTTGCTTATTTTTCTTCCTTCTAAGTTCTCTTAATTCTCTTTGTTCTACCTCTCCGTTCTCAAGAATTTCAAATTCCGCTTGTATTCCCCAGTTTTGTTTGGGGGAAGCGGGAGATGCGGCTTGCGGTGAACTTTGTTGATTGACTTTTGTTGTGGTGTCTTTGTTGTTCAAATTCTTGTATGAGTCCTCAAGTTCTTTGCCACCTCTCAATATGACGGCATTTGCTTGGTGTGGAGGGTCTCTCGGGTTTTGCGGTTGCACGGGCAATCCATGGGGTAGATGAATTGGGGCGGCTAAGGCTTTCGACGCTTCTTGGATTCCTAAACCTTTAGCCTCGCCTTGGTGTCCAAATTTTCACTCTATAGGTGCCCAATGGCTCTTTGTAATTCATTATTGTTATCCCAAGGACCTCCCCCTTGACCATATTGAAAATTACTTGATTGGCCATAAGATTGAGAGGGTTGATTGTATGATTGTTGGTTGTAGCCTTGGTTACCTCGGTAATTACCTTGGAAACCATGATTGTATCCTTGATTGAAGTTGTTCCCTTGTTGGTTTTGAAAATTGTTTGGAACATGAAAGTTACCTCCTTGTTGATTGAAGTTACTCCTTTGATGAAGAGGTAAATATGGGGGCATCTTTGGAGGACCTTGATTAAAGGGCTCTTGTTGGCTTTGATTGAAAGACCTCGGTTGACTCCCTTGGATGTGTGGCATCGGGTTTTGGACATTTTGTTCCCATATGAAAAGTTGGGATGGAACCTTGTGCCGGCATTGTAAGTGTTAGAAAAGGGATCAAATTGAGGTCTTTGCCCATATACTTGAATAGCATGTACTTCATTTGGCTCTTCAAAATAACTCTCTTCATTTGGAATACAAGAACTAGAGTCACGGCCACAGTTGCCACAATGTTCACATTGAATCTCCCATGTCAGTTCATATTTAGATGTAGATGGTTTCCTTGTTGGAACACTACCTTGAATTTGGTACACGCCTATAGGAGTTGGTTTAGAGTGCATGGCATCCATTCTCTTTGTCAATTCTTCGATTATAGCCTCAAGTTTCAATTCATTGTTGCTCTTAGAAGATATCACTTCAACCTTCTTCCTAGAATCCTTCGATTGACCCACTCTAGAATCACTCCTTTCCATCTTTTCAATAACACTCTTAGATGCCTCATCGATAAAGGAAGAGAAGTCTCCTCTGACGGTCGAGTTGAGTTTTCCTTAGTTCTCGATGAAAGGGTGTTGTAAAAAGTTTGGGTTGTTAGCCAATCAGGTATTCCATGGGGAGGGCATTCACGAAGTAGATCTCTAAATCGCTCCCAAGCCTCGCTTAGGCTTTTGTGGACATGACATAGGTCCACCCCGACGCGGCCACGCGCGGGTTTGGGGAGGCGAATGAATCTCCATATGAGCATGGATTTGAATTGAAATTTAAATCGAATTTGGAGTCGCCACCGAACTTTGTGGGAGTTCGGGCCCGTTCGAACCCACTCTATGTCTTAGTGGGCCGTGTACAAAATACGGCTCATTTCCGATGTCAAAGCTTATTGGGTTCGTCCCTTAGCATATGATACCGATACCGACTTGATCGGATATCATGTATTGAATGACTCTCGTTGCCAATGGTTTCGGACATCCGGAAACCGAGGTTCTGAGTAAGGGGTGAGGGTACGTGTTGGGAAGTTCACAAAGAACACCCAACCCCGCCCGCACATTAGCGGCCTCTACTAGGATATCGTATGATTTTTGAATACGCGCGTTAGTTGAACGATGAATGATATGCAAACATTGTTTTCCTAAGCATGTGAATAATTGAATGGGTTGCGAAGTCGTTTAATGCATGAAAATTAACGTCAAAGTTGTATTTTAGCATGCGAGGGTCGTTTTAGTATAATAAAACAAGAGATGATAAGAAATTGCTAAAAAGATGAACAATCGTGTAGTAACGATTGAATAAATCGAATGAAAATATGAATGCGATGAATAATGTAAAAAAAAATATGTCGAGATCTGAAATATCGCTAAAAAGACGTTGTTTTGTCAAAAAACGATGTTCGAAAATAAATAAATAAAGGAAAGGTCGTGTTCCAGCCTGTCGGACGACTCGCCCGAGTTAGGCGCGACTCGCCCGAGTAGGCGACCCGCCCGGGACGCGTGCGACTCGCATTCCAGTCTGTTTTCGAAATTGATTTTTTAAAATAACGATGATTTTATTAAATCGCGTACAAATATTGCACAATTTGCACCCAATTTAATATTCTCGACGTTCGTCGTATTCGATATTCGATTATGAAATCGATATCGAATACTCGGAATAATTTTGAAAAAAAGCGAAAAAGGTTTTAAGTAACCATTTTGTAGAAAAGACGATGTGAGAAAAATTGAGAAAAAGCGAAGAAAAGGGCCGCGGAATCTGGCCTCCGCGCGAGTCGCCTAGGAGTGGCGCGGCTCGCGTGTACTGTTGTCCCGGTTTGGGTTTTTCGAGAAATCGTTGATTTTGCTAGATCGCGTACAAATATGAGTTAATTTATACTCGATTTATGCTTTCGATATTCGTCGTATTCGATATTCGATTATGAAATCGATATCGAATATTCGGAATGATTTTTTAGAAATTTTTTTATAAAATTGTTTTGAAAAGAATTTGAGGAGAAAAGAATGTTAGTTCTCTCCGCGTTAGAATCGTTGTATTTTGTAAAAAAGTAACGATTTTTAGCATCAACAAGGTTAATGTAATTCTTTTAATATGATATTCGATTAGAGAATCGGTATCATATTTTTTAGAAAATAATCGTTATATGAAAATAGTTTTAGTAATATCGATATTAGAAATAAAAAAGATGCGACGAACGACCCATAATAAAAATCGACCGACGACGAAAAGAAGAAGAAAAAAGACGAGAAAGAGAGAAAAGAGAAGAAAAGAGAAGTCGGGTTTGATTACACCCTCAACCCACATGCTCTTGTTAACTCGGATCGGGGCTCGTCGGAATGTGGCTAAGGCACGGGAGCGTCGGGTTAATGTCGGTGAGTTGGTGGTGGCTGATTGGGGCGTGTAAGGGTGACGGGTATAGGCCGGTTTTTTGGAGGTAGAATGTCGAGTTTTCACTATCGGTTTCTCGATGTAATTGTAGATGTTTCTGTGTTAGGAGAAATTGTGTGTGTATCGTATGTGTATGTGTATGAACCGTGTATCTTGTAGATGTTTTGGTGTTCATGCAAAGGGTCCTATTTATAGGAAAAGAAAGTTGAGAGAGATATCTAGCTTGTACGACAAGAAATACCAATCGGGATAAGAAATGTAAGAAGTTGTGAGGAACGAGAATTCTGTTACTTGGCAAAGAAGAAAGGGAATCACGGTTTGGGAAGAGGAGCTCGGCTGAAACAGGCCACTTGGCCGAGTGTCCTAAGCTCGGTCGAGTGTTTGATTCGGTTTTCGGATAGAATTTCTACTCGAGATCGAACTCTACCTTTAACGGAATTGTTTAGTATTTGTGTAGCTGATTTTTTGTGGAGTTTGAGCTCGAGTTGGTCACGTGAGGTGACACGGCTGACCCGCAAGTCTCGAGAAAATATCTTTGACCGGGTTTGACTCGGTTGCTAAAAGGCGGTTTTGCCCCTGGTGCCGGTTTCGATCCAAATTAGCCTTATTTGACTCGAAATGACCCACTGGGCCTGGTTTTGAGGTTGGTTTTCTGAGATTCGTACTCCGTAAAAAGCCCAAGCTAAATATCCATGATTTCTAGCCCATTTCCGAGTACGTTAAAGCATGTTTGTGTCCGATCATCATCGGGTGTTTGTCGGGAACTGCTATAGACACCTGGCAGTAAAATGTGGGTGTCTACAGAGCCCCCACTATGACTGAGGCTTGGACAGGGCGAAAGTCAGAGTAGCTACCAGGCCAATCAAAGATTAAGACCTGCCAGACTTCCGATCGGGTCGTTTAAAATCCATTAGATCTGCGTAAAGGGCCCGCCGGCCACAGACTAGAAATGTACCTGAGCTGATGATAACTCCGTGGGGAATTGAACTCGTCGTATAAGACTTAGGTGCGCCTATATATGGGCTCATCTTGTTAAATGTCGCTGGGGAGTTATGCGAATTGCACGGTCCTGTTTGAGTCGTCCTTTACATATTTATGCAAAGTTGCACAGTTTTGCATGTAACATTTGTAGGAAAATTACTCGCGCTGGGAAATAAAAATTTTGAGAAAGGTTTTGAATTTTTGAGTTTGTAGGGGTCTTTGAAAATTAGAGAATTTTCGACTCTGAAAAGGAATAGGAATGCTCGGGATGACTTAGCTAGACCCCAGGATAAGGATTGTATGCTAAATCCTCTAGGATTGGGAATCCTAAGGTGAGGAGGAGAATTTGGTTTTATGCTATAAATACCCTCTCCTTGCTTCATAAATCTTCACAATTCCCTCTCTTCCTTAAAAAAAAAATAAGCCCTGAGAAATTTATTCTTTCTTTTAGAAATCTAGTTGTGGGAATCGACCGATTAGTTGGAATGCTGCAAGAGTGGTCCAAATACTTCAGAGATGCAGATAAAGTCATCCTAAATCAGAATGGCGTTACCCAATTATTCACGATCCGCCAGATGCAAGTAGATCATCACTTTTTGGATGCTTGCCTATCCTATTGGGACGATACTTATCATATTTTGTCCTATCCCTGAGGAAATTGCTGCTGTAGGAGGATGGAATCCCATACTTCGCCCTGCTATCCCTTTTTCGATTCATGACCCGAGGAGAAAGCTACGGGAATTTTTAGGACTTTCCCATATGAAGGTATCCCGTATGCTGGAAGGAGATATCGTTTCTTTGATCGATCTAGCTGAAAAATTTATGAACCCAGATGACGTCCGGGTCAGGCCGGTCCACAGCCGTAGGGCCTTTACCTTTTGTATGCTCCATGTCTATGCCTACGAAGGCGATATGGATTTATTATCTTGCATGGGCCATGTTAGACTTTTCACCGTGGCTGACTTAATGGAAACGGAGCACAGCCCGGCTTGGCTGATTGCAGGGAGATTATCCAGGGTTTGGATAATCACAAAAGGGATCCGTCAACTCGGTTGACCGGGAGTACCCGTCTTTTACAGGTATGCCGTTTTTTTTATTTTCTTACCGGTTTTTTCTGATTTTTCCGGTTTTCCGATTTTCCCGGTTTTTTCTCGATTTTCGTGTTTTTCTTGGTTTTTCCGGTTTTCGCGTTTTTTTTACGCGATTTTGACAATTTTTCGCGATTTTGATATTCGCGGTTTTTTTTTCAGTTGTGGCTGTCCGAGAGGCTATCAATCTTGGATCCTCCCCTAGACGTGAGCCGGTATCAACCCAAACAAGTGATGATGAGGAGACGGACTATTGCCTTTTCTCGCTTCAACACCCAAAAATACTGGGATGAAGTGCTATCTTTCCATGAAGGCCCATTGATCTGTTGGACCGTCCCATGGTGACCCATTTATGTTCGGACCGGTTTAGAGTCTCGAGATAGGGCTCGATATCAGGTAATCCTATCTTTTAGACAGACAATCCACCTCTTTCCCGATCGCATTCTTAGGCAATATGGTCGGGCCCAAAGAATCCCAAAAATCGAGGCAGTCGTGAGTGAATCTACCCAGTTGACGGATGTAATGTCTGACACCTGGATGCAAAGGTGGTATACTCGAGCCACTTGGTCCGTTCCCAAGAATCCTCATTCGATCTGGGTATCTGATTCTTATGTAAGATGGACAAGAGTTGATTCAGCTAAAGCCCGAGCTGCTTTGAAGACTGATGAGGCCTTCGACTTGTTGCGTCGGGAACATGCTAAAGATAATAGAAGCTTCTTTGACGAGGACGCTACTCCGGCAGGTCAGAAAGGGAAATCTAGGACTCAAACTGAAGGGTCCAGTACTAAGGGTGCACGGGGGAAAGTGAGCCCCCAGACGGATTTAGAAAGGAGATTAGGGCCAAAGCTGGCGGTTAAGAACAGACTTGGTCATCGAGACAGACTTCCCGAGCCCGTCAGGGCTCGGCTTGGACCGTTGCAAGTGGCAGAAGACCCAAAATCGAAGAAGCGGGTTCGAGCAAAAGAAGTTCCCCTTGTGATTAGGGAACGTTCGCCCCCGCCCCGTCGGGCTCGGGCTCTGCGTGACCCGAAAGATAAGGGGAAAGGAAAGATGTACGAGTAGTCTCCTAAATTTATTATTTAAGTATTACTACTATTTTTGTGGTGTGATTTTTGTAGTTTTTTTTTTGTGATGTATTTTTGAAATTTCCGAATTTATCGGTTTTTTTATATAATAAAAAGACATATTAGTGAATACCGTTCCCGTCTTTTCCGTTATTGCAGTGGTTGTACCCTTTTGAGGGGTTGCCTACGTATCCAAAATTAATGGAATCAAACCTTCCGTAGTTCAGAAGTATTTTTGCAATTTTTCGAAATACATCAAGATTATTAATTCGAGATGTGCAACGGTAGGATAAGTAATCCTAACTTATTGAGTTGCTTAAAATTTTTTGAAAATTTATAAAAAGAAGAATTTTATAAATTTTTGCAAATGACATTGAGATAGGCCTTATGGGTAGTAACGCTTTAGTTGGTCCAAGTTTGTTGGGTTAACGAACTCGTTTCCGTCCAAGTCCGTTAGCATTACTGCTCCTCCCAAAAGGATTTTCTTCACTAAATATGGCCCAGCCCAATTGGGTTTGAATTTTCCTCTTGGGTCAACTGGTAGTAAATCTCGAACAGATTTTAGGACTAGATCGCCCTCTTTGATATTTCTGGGCCTAACCCTTTTGTTAAAACCTGTTGGATCCTTTTCTGATATATCTGAATATTATTCAGGGCCCGAGATCGTCGTTCGTCCAAGAGGACTAGCGAGTCATATCGGGCTTGGACCCAATCTGCTTCAAGTACCTGACTCTCGAGTAGAATTCTGAGAGATGATACTTCTAGCTCGACTGGCTGGACTGCTTCCATTCCATATGTCAGATAGTATGGAGTTGCTCCGGTTGCAGTTCGAATTGATGTCAATACCCCCATAAGGCGAAGGGTATCTTGTCGGGCCAGTTCTGGTATTTCTCAGCCATCTTTTTAAGTATGGTGACAATTGTCTTATTGGCTGCTTCCACCGCTCCATTTGTTTGGGGACGGTAAGGCGGCGATGTATGCCTTTTAATCTTGTACTTTTCCAGCAAAGTGGCAGTTTCAGCTTGAAAATGGGTCCCGTGATCACTTATGAACTCGTGCGGAATCCCGTATCGACATATAATCTTGTTTTGGATGAACTTAGCCACATGCTTGGCATTCAAGATCTGGTATGATTCGGCTTCGACCCATTTAGTGAAATAGTCGATAGCCACTAAAATGAAACAGTGACCTCCCGTCCCGGAGGGGTTCACTTTCCCGATTATATCAATTCCCCATGTTGAGAATGGCCATGGTGATGTCATTGTATATAATAGGGATGAAGGCATATGCTGTACATTGGCGAAAATCTGACAGTTATGGCAGTGTTTGACATATGACCGACAGTCTGTTTCCATGCTACTCCAATAATAGCCGAGTCTCGTGATTTTTCGGGCCAACATATGGGCGTTCATATGCTGACCGTTTTCACCATCATGTACCTCAGCCATGACTCTTTCGGCTCGCGTTTTGTCAACGCATAGGAGTAAAGCCCCATGTGCTGTCTTCTTATATAATTGTCCATCGTCCGTGCGGATGAACTGGGTTGCCCATCTTCGAGAGCTTTCTTAGCCCGGTTTTACAGCTCCCGGAGGATATTCCCCTGACGTTAAGTAGGCTAGAATAGCCTGATACCAAGATTCGGGATCGGTTATCTCAATATCTTAGATAGCGTGAATGTATGCCGGCTCGGATCGTCTTTTGACGCAAATGGGCATGCTGGTTAGATGTGTCGGGATATTCAGTATAGATGCTAATTTTGAGAGAGCATCTGCAAACTGGTTTTCTTCCCGAGGTAGATAGATGTACTCTACCTTTTGGAATTATTTTTCGAGAACCCTTACTCGTGCTTGGTAAGCCACGAGATTTGCGTTCCGAGTCTTCCATTTTTGTAGGGATTGTGAAACACCCCACATTGATTGAAGATGTCCTATTTATGAGCTTTGCTTAAAGGGATTTGAAGTACTACTCATATCAACAAAGTGCACTTTCTTTTCTGGTTTGCCCATGATAAGAACTCTGCAGTTAAGCGTGCTTGACTGGGAGCAATCTTAGGATGGGTGACCTCCTGGGAAGGTTTCCAGGATGCACATGAGTGAGGACAAAATGCGCTGGAAAGGACTCGTGTTGGTCTGTGGGACCAGTACAAAGCCTGGCGAGCTACCGCGGTTAACATTTCCGGTCCTAGGATTGGGCCGGGGTGTTACAAATGGTATCAGAGCAACCCTGCGACCGTGCATTTGGCACCTAGCGGGGGTGGATTCTGGGTCAGCGGTTATGCTGCCAGGCGCAACGAGGACGTTGCGTTCTTCAAGTGGGAGTGATTGAAACACCCCACATTGATTGAAGATGTCCTATTTATGAGCTTTGCTTAAAGGGATTTGAAGTACTACTCATATCAACAAAGTGCACTTTCTTTTCTGGTTTGCCCATGATAAGAACTCTGCAGTTAAGCGTGCTTGACTGGGAGCAATCTTAGGATGGGTGACCTCCTGGGAAGGTTTCCAGGATGCACATGAGTGAGGACAAAATGCGCTGGAAAGGACTCGTGTTGGTCTGTGGGACCAGTACAAAGCCTGGCGAGCTACCGCGGTTAACATTTCCGGTCCTAGGATTGGGCCGGGGTGTTACAAATGTATTGAAACACCCCACATTGATTGAAGATGTCCTATTTATGAGCTTTGCTTAAAGGGATTTGAAGTACTACTCATATCAACAAAGTGCACTTTCTTTTCTGGTTTGCTCATGATAAGAACTCTGCAGTTAAGCGTGCTTGACTGGGAGCAATCTTAGGATGGGTGACCTCCTGGGAAGGTTTCCGGGATGCGCATGAGTGAGGACAAAATGTGCTGGAAAGGACTCGTGTTGGTCTGTGGGACCGGTACAAAGCCTGGCGGGCTACCGCAGTTAACATTTCCGGTCCTAGGATTGGGCCGGGGTGTTACAGATTGATTTATGACTAAAGATGAGTCACCGTTGACCCGGAGGTTTGTTACTCCTAAATCGGCAGCGACTTGCAGTCCGTGAATGCACGCTTCATACTCAGCTGCGTTGTTAATCACGTCAAAATCTAGCTTGATAGATAACGGGGTGTGCTCCCCTTGTGGCGAGATTAACAAAATCCCGACACCAAATCCACGAAAGTTGGACGCCCAATCAAAATATAAATCCCATGTTTCGGTGTCAATATGGAATATGTCTTCATCTGGGAAAGCCCAAGTATCGGTCTGCCCTTCCTCGGATACCGGACTATCGGCAAGGAATTCGGCAACTACCCGGCCTTTGATGGCTTTCAATGGTACGAACTTGAGGTCGAACTCAGCTAACATTAAAGTCCATCCGGATATGCGGCCGTTGAGGATGGGCTTCTCGAATAGATACTTGATTGGGTCCATTTTGGATAGCACATGTACCTCGTGACTAAGCATGTAGTGTCGGAGCTTTTTAGTGGCCCATACTAAAGCTAGACACGTCTTCTCGAGCATTGTGTACTTGCATTCGTATTCCAAGAACTTTTTACTGATGTAGTAAATAGCCCGTTCTTTAGAATCGACCGTCTGGGCTAGCACAGCGCCCATGGCCGTCTCGGTTGTTGTTAGGTATAACGATAGAGGCAAGCCATGCTGAGGTGGCATTAACACCGGTGGAGAGGATAGAATCTCCTTGATCTTATCGAAAGCTGTTTGACATTTTTCGTCCCATTGTGTCTGTTCTCCTATCTTTAGTTTCTTGAAAATGGGTTCACATACCATGGTTAGCTTTGAAATGAACAGGCTGATATATTGGACTTTCCCGAGAAACCCCCTTATCTCCTTTTCGGTCTTAGGCGGTTGCATCTCGGTAATGGCTTTGATCTTTGCTGGGTCAACCTCGATGCCACGCTGGCTGACTATGTGGCCTAGTAGCTTGCCCGATGTTACCCCGAAACTGCATTTTTGAGGGTTTAACCTCATATTGTACTTGCGTAGTCGGGTGAAGAACTTCCTTAGGGCCGCAATGTGCCCGTTTTGGTCCTTGGATTTGACGATCATGTCGTCCACGTAGACCTCCACTCCTTATGCATCATGTCATGCAATAAAGTGGTGGCGGTCCGTTGATAAGTGGCACCGGCGTTGATAAGCCCAAATGGCATCACGGTATAGCAGTAAGTTCCTCAAGGTGTGATGAAGGTGGTCTTACTCATGTCTTCTTCCGCCATTTTGATCTGATTGTATCCGGCATACCCGTCCATGAATGATAGAAGGGCATGGTCGGCCGTGTTATCCACCAGTATGTCGATGTGTGGCAATGGAAAATCGTCTTTTGGGCTGCCCTTGTTAAGGTCTCGGAAGTCTACACATACTCGGACTTTGCCATCTTTTTTGGGTACTGGCACTATGTTTGCAACCCAGTCTGGATATTCAGACACTTGGATAAAGTCCGCTTTGAATTGTTTATCGACTTCTTCCTTGACTTTGAGAGACCATTCGGACCTCATTCTTCGAAGTTTCTGTTTTACCGGCTTATACCCGTCTTTGATGGGTATTCGGTGTTCAGCTATCTCCCGGTCTATTCCCAGCATGTCCTTGTAGGACCATGCAAAGACGTCTTTGAATTCCTGGAGGAGATCCGTGAATTGTTGTTTCTCCTTGGGATCTAAAGATAGGCCCAACTTCAGCATCTGAGGTTCTAAAGGGGTTCCTACGTTGATGGAATCAGTTTCTTCGATTACCGGATTTCGGGACTCCCTTTGTTCGAGTTGCTCGATTAGATGCGGAGGCAATGGCACCTGTTCGTCGGGTTTCTCAACGTCATTGCAAGTATGATTTTTGAAAATGTTTTGAAAATAAGACAAGTCGTAAGCAGAACGGTTTTCGTTATTATTGATAGCGAATTTTGAAAATAGCTCGAAGAGAGTTGCCATCTAATCGTTGGTCAGTGGCGGGATAGGGAGAGCCCTCGGGACAGACTCCGGGGCTCCCAATGGTGTGACTAAAGAAGGGAGAGGCGTTACAGACTCGATCCTAGTACTGGACCCTCTGGACTTCGACTCAGACTCCGACTCTGACTCTGACTCGGACTCGGATTCGGCACCATGCATATCTCCTTCACCACTAGTTAGCTTGTAGACTCGACCCTGACTGTCGGTCCACTTAGTTGTCTTCCTCCAAGCTCTCTTCCCGGTGTCGGCACCAACTTCAGAGATCAGCTTAGTTGGATCGAACCTGCTGCTGCGGAGAATCAAGCTGACTAACTCCTGTTTATGGGTCGGGACGACTCTGTCTTCCCCGAATAGAAGTCCTAGGATGGGCTCAGTATTATTTGCGCCCTCCTTTGATTCGGCCTGGATAAGGGCAAAGATATCATCCGGGATGAAATTGCATTCCCGAGCCAGTTTGGTCTCGGGATATGAGATGGTGGGCTGATAGAGGCCCACTTGAACAGCTCCGAACACTGGAGTGACGAACGTGACTGCCTCTGTTTCATCCATGTGTCCTGGCGTCATAGTGTAACCTAGGCCAAGGTGAGATGGCTCGTCGTTCAGGACCTCGATAATCTTCCCAGCTGGAAGATAGGGCCTTGACGTAACTCCTGGTATGTAACCCAGATTTTGTAGCATCGTATCGATGCTAGTGGTGATATAGGGTCGGAAAAGGTAGTCTTCCTCGATCATTACCACAAAGTTGAAACCTCGTGGGTCAGCCTGGCCTGTCGTGTTGCAACTTGACACGGTTATAGGGGTAGCTTCGAGGGTAACGATCCCATCTTGTAAAGGTAGCTTGACCTTCCTGTGAATGGTGGAAGACAAGGCTTTGACCGCGTGAATCCATGGTCTTCCGAGTAACAGATTGAAAGATGAAGTGACATTGATCACTTGAAATTCTAACTCCTTCTCGATCGGGCCTGTTATGATTGTTAGCTTAACGGCCCCCGCAACTGATTTTGGGGTCCCATCAAAAGCCTGGATTGTTTGTGCAGTCGGAAGGTAGTCAGCCTCGGTAATGCCGAGGGCCTTAGCTGTCCTCAAAGGAAGGACGTTTACTGCGGACCCATCATCAATTAGGGTCATTGGGAGATATTTGTTCCGGTAGATCACCGTGATATATAGGGCCAAGTTATGGGTGGCCCCAAACGGTGGAATGTCGGACTCGGAGAAAGTGATAAGTGGGCCTTCTCCTTTAGACTTGCCCTTGAGGTGTGGCAAGATAGTGGCTACCATCTCGGTGGGGGTAACCGATGAGTCAACCTTGATTTCATCAAGAGCCCTAGTAAGTGATGCCCGATGCTCCTGAGAACTAACCAAAAGCTGCCATATAGTAAAATCAGTTCAGACCCTCTTTAGTTGTCTGACTAGGGCCGTGTCAGTGTTAGGTTCCTCGAGGATAGGCTCCGTCCTGGAAGGTTCAGTGACGGTTTCCGGGGTGGGGAGACCGGCCGTGATGGTGTGTGCGCCGACCAGGGCTCTGGCTTTAGCTTTCTGGATTTCTTCGATGGTGACGGGGACAGCTTCCCCCTTGGCCAAGTAAACATCATCTTCATCGTCGTTCCATATCCCGTTGATTTGGGAAATGAAAGGGGAAATGATATGAGAACAGTCGACTACTTCTCCAGTAAAAATGGCGTGAGTAGCAAGAGGATTATTTTTGTTACTCGGCTTATCACTGGGGAGTGGTATCTTCCCACTTTCGATCAGATCTTGAATGAGATGCTTAAACTTCCAGCATTTCTCAGTGTCGTGCTCGTTGCCTTGGTGATAGTGGCAATAGGCTTTAATGTTGTAGCTCTTGGATCGCTTTTCCACGGGCACTTCCGGAATTGGGCCTATCGGTTGGATTAGGCCTTTTGAACACAGCCTTTGTAAGGCATTAGCATAGGTTGTCCCTATCTCTGTGAATACCCGATTTGGAGTATTCTTTTTGGTCGAGGCGTCTAATGAGTTTACCTCGTCGAAGATGCTCCGGGCCGCCGTTGTAGTTGCGGGCTTGCTGGAAGATGAACTAGCTCCTTGATACCCCTTGTTAGAGGCCTGAGTAAGGTTCTCTAGCCTTAGATCGTCTTCGATTCTTGTACCCATCTCGGTCAAAGTGGCGAAATTGGGTATGATGGCGTACCGAAGATGGATTCGGTAAGCGGGGAGGAGGTTTTTGACAAAGGCCTCCACTAGCACTTTTTCGCTGGGCTTGTCCACCAGCTTCACACTTTCAGTCCTCCACCTTTGGAGATATTTGGTGAAACCCTCCTTAGGCTCTTGGGCCATAACTTCAAGAGTACGCATGGTAGTATGGATTTCAGCGTTATCCGCGTAGTTTCGCGCGAATTCCATTGCAACATCGTCCCAAGTTTTGTATTTCTTGGGATCAAGCCTGTAGTACCAGGCTTTCGGGTGCTTTTCCAGAGAGGAAGCAAAGAGATGCTTGAACATGGTCGATTTGACCCCCTTAACAGCCATAAAATCCTTGAAGGCCCGGATATGGAGTACCGGGTCTTCAGTCCCGTAAAACATTGGCAAGCCCGTTAAGTTGAGGTTAGCGGGCAGTTCGTCGGTCAAGGGTGAATAAGAACGAGCATTTTCCGTGAGGATGGTGTTTCTGGTGGTCGAGTGGACCTGTTCTTGCAGCTTTTGGACCGCGCCGGCCAATGCGGCCAAAGGTCCGTCATCTTCGATCGAAGCATTGGGGGTTCCCTGTTTCACGGCAATTACCCGAGTGATGATGGCGATCTGGTCTTCCCTCATTTGTCTCAATTGGTCTTGGATTTTGGCCAACGAAGCTGTCAACTCATCAATGGCTTCTTTCGTCATGGTTCGAGTGAAGGGTGGCATGTCTATAAGAACACCGCGTAATCAGCAACTTAACCCGAATCCTAAAAAAAGTACATCCCGAGCAAGGGAAAAGGAAGAAGACTAAGACGGTAATGACTCGGAAAAGACACCTAGACGGGTGACTTGTGAAAAGGTGGGCCTTCCTCATGATCCGGCTATGTGAGTTGGGCCCTGTTCGAAGGAAGGTTCACGCGAGACATTCCCAGACTTTAGACTCGATTGTGTAACTGGGCCAACCTTTGCAGGAGTATGTCCTATGTAGGTGGGCCTTGCCTTAGTAAAATAAGGCGGACTGGGGTAGGGGGGAAACTCGTGATGTAAGATCGATAGAGTTTCGACGCTAGAGACTTCAACGACTTATGACACGATCCGACACTGCTAAATACAGGAAGTCTAAGAAGAGGAAGTTTTGAAATATGATTTTTTTGAAAAGCCCAAAAAGTTCGAGGAGAACCGGCCCTTTTTCGAGAAAAACAGAGAAGGTGGGTCGGGTGACGGTTTGAAAGTTCGAAAATAATTTCGAGTTTTAAATTGGGCATAATACCGGCAAGAAAAAGGGCTATTTTGAGTAAAATCATAAGTCCTAAATTCGGTATATGTCCGGGGTTTTGAAATTGGATATTTTGAAAAGGATGCAAATTTTTGAAAATGACGGTTTTTGAAAAAGATGTGGATCAAGTAGCACGTAGTCATGGAAACAGTATAATGACACCATGTATTCTCTTAAGCTATGTCTCTGTCAGTCTATAAGGGTCTATACCAGTGTACATAGCCTATTCGAGAATCGGGGCAAACTTCCTAAGTCGAATTGAACTTAGAACATGCCGTAAAACCCATACGAATCTGCTATGCACACCTTTTGACATATCCAATTTGGACTACATCAATGGTATAGTGGGACGTCGGTCACCAGTACCGGCCCGGGAAAGATGGGGTTATGCATGAACCGTAAAACTAAAACGCGTATTGTACTGGTCAAACGATTTCTATTCCAGTCTCACCCTGAGGATGCCGATGGTAAGTCACACATCAGTTAATCCCCAGCGGAGTCGCCAAATTGTGGACATGACATAGGTCCACTCCGACGCGGCCACGCGCGGGTTTGGGGAGGCGAATGAATCTCCATATGAGCATGGATAGAATTGAAATTTAAATCGAAGTTGGAGTCGCCACCGAACTTTGTAGGAGTTCGGGCCCGTTCGAACCCACTCTATGTCGTAGTGGGCCGTGTACAAAATACGGCCCATTTCCGATGTCAGAGCTTATTGGGTTCGTCCCTTAGCATTTGATACCGATACCGACTTGATCGGATATCATGTATTGAATGACTCTCGTTGCCAATGGTTTCGGACATCCGGAAACCAAGGTTCTGAGTAAGGGGTGAGGGTACGTGTTGGGAAGTTCACAAAGAACACCCAACCCCGCCCGCACATTAGCGGCCTCTACTAGGATATCGTTTTATTTTTGAATACGCGCGTTAGTTGAACGATGAATGATATGCAAACATTGTTTTCCTAAGCATGTGAATAATTGAATGGGTTGCTAAGTCGTTTAATGCAGGAAAATTAACGTCAAAGTTGTATTTTAGCATGCGAGGTTCGTTTTAGTATAATAAAACAAGAGATAAAAAGAAATTGTTAAAAAGATGAACAAACGTGTTAGTAACGATTGAATAAATCGAATGAAAATATGAATGCGATGAATAATGTAAAAAAAATATGTCGAGATCTGAAATATCGCTAAAAAGACGTTGTTTTGTCAAAAAAACGATGTTCGAAAATAAATAAAAAAAGGGAAGGTCACGTTCCAGCCTGCCGGATGACTCGCCCGAGTCAGGCGCGACTCGCCCGAGTAGGCAACCCGCCCGGGACGCGTGCGACACGCGTCCCGGTCTGTTTTTGAAATTGATTTTTTAAAATAACGATGATTTTATCAAATCGCGTACAAATATTGCACAATTTGCACCCAATTTAATATTCTGGACGTTCGTCGTATTCGATATTCAATTATGAAATCGATATAGAATACTCGGATTAATTTTGAAAAAAAAAAACTAAAAATGTTTTAAGTAACCATTTTGTAGAAAAGTCGATGTGAGAAAAATTGAGAAAAAGCGAAGAAAAAGGCCGCGGAATCAGGCCTCCGCGCGAGTCGCCCAGGAGTGGCGCGGCTCGCGTGGCCTGCTGTCCCGGTTCGGGTTTTTCGAGAAATCGTTGATTTTGCTAGATCGCGTACAAATATGAGTTAATTTATACTCGATTTATGCTTTCGATATTCGTCGTATTCGATATTCGATTATGAAATCGATATCGAATATTCGGAATGATTTTTAGAAAAAGTTTTATAAAATTGTTTTGAAAAGAATTTGAGGAGAAAAGAATGTTAGTGCTCTCCGCGTTAGAATCGTTGTATTTTGTAAAAAAGTAACGATTTTTAGCATCAACGAGGTTAATGTAATTCTTTTAATATGATATTCGATTAGAGAATCGGTATTTTATTTTTTAGAATATTCGTTATATGAAAATAGTTTTAGTAATATCGATATTAGAAATAAAAAAGATGCGATGAACGACCCATAATAAAAATCGACCGACGACGAAAAGAAGAGGAAAAAAGACGAGAAAAGAGGAGAAAGAGAGAAAAGAGAAGAAAGGAGAAGTCGGGTTTGATTACACCCTCAACCTACATGCTCTTATTAACTCGGATCGGGGCTCGTCGGAATGTGGCTAAGGCACGGGAGCTTCGGGTTAATGTCGGTGAGTTGGTGGTGGCTGATTGGGGCGTGTAAGGGTGACGGGTATTGGCCGGTTTTTTGGTGGTAGAATGTCGAGTTTTCAATATCGTTTTCATGATGTAATTTTAGATGTTTCTATGTTAGGAGAAATTGTGTGTGTATCGTATGTGTATGTGTATGAACCGTGTATCTTGTAGATGTTTTGGTGTTCATGCAGAGGGTCCTATTTATAGGAAAAGAAGGTTGAGAGAGGTATCTTGCTTGTACGACAGGAAATACCAATCGGGATAAGAAATGTAAGAAGTTGTGAGGAACGAGAATTCCGTTACTTGGCAAAGAAGAAAGGGAATCCCAGTTTGGGAAGAGGAGCTCGGCTGAAACAGGCCACTCGGCCGAGTGTCCTAAGCTCGGTCGAGTGTTTGATTCGGTTTTCGAATAGAATTCCTACTCGAGATCGAATTCTACCTTTAACGGAATTGTTTAGTATTTGTGTAGCTGATTTTTTGTGGAGTTTGAGCTCGAGTTTGTCACGTGAGGTGACACGGCTGACCCGCAAGTCTCGAGCAAATATCTTTGATCGGGTTTGACTCGGTCGCTAAAAGACGGTTTTGCCCCTGGTGCCGGTTTCGACCCAAATTAGCCTTATTTGACTCGAAATGACCCACTAGGCCTGGTTTTGAGGTTGGTTTTGTGAGATTCATACTCCGTAAAAAGCCCAAGCTAAATATCCATGATTTCGAGCCCATTTCCGAGTACGTTAAAGCATGTTTGCGTCCGATCATCATCGGGTGTTTGTCGGGAACTGCTATAGACATCTGGCAGTAAAATGTGGGTGTCTACAGCTTTCAAATTCATCTTGCTTAAAAGTTTGTATCTCCATGCGGTATTGGTTAGTTTTTGACGGTGGATAATATTTCTCCAAGAAATCATCGGATAATTGAGCCCATGACGTAAAAGTGTTATCTGGATGGCCATGAAGCCATCTTTGAGCTCTGTGTCGCAAGTTCTTAGGGAATAATAGTCGATGAAGTTGACATGATGTTAACTCGTTCAATCGGGCCCCGACTAGTTTCTCCTTAAACGATGCAATATGTTCTTGGACATCTTCTTAGGAAAAACCATGAAAAGTATCTTGTTGGACCGCGTTGGTTAGAGAAGCTTTGAGTTCATAATTTTTGGGAATCACCCCGAAATTGACCGGTGAAGGGATCTCTTCATGTGTAAGTTGGGAATGAGATCCTATGGTCTCCATTGGTTAAGGTGGTGGTGGTAGATTTGGAGGGCTTTGATGTTGTTGAGGTTGTTATGGAATTTTTGGTGATGGTGGAGTTGGTGGTGAATTTTGTGAAGTAGAGGATATGGAAGGTTTGTTTGGTGTAAGAGGTGTATGTTGTAAAATGGGATTTGGATTGGGTGGTGATAATGAAGGATGCGGGATTATAGTTGTTGAATTTTTTTCCCGAAATCTCAAGCCTCTAAATGTCCTTTCCGGCTCCAACTCGAACCACAAGGGGATGACGTATTCCTGGGCATAAAACTTAACAAATGATAAGTCTCCTAGCATCTATCGGTACTAGGGAAAGGGGGAAAATAAAATGAAAGCGATTAACCAAACACAAATACACTAAAACTTAATTAACTAGTTGTCGTCCCCGACAACGGCGCCGTTTTGATGCGCTCCCTTCTAGGATCGGTCGTTAACGATAGGTAGAGGATCAAACATTATTTATATGACTAACAAATAACACAAAAACAAATAAATGTAGTCGGGGTAAGTCGAGGTCGGTCCACAGGGATGGCGGTTTTGAGTCAAGTCTAAATTAAGATGCGATAAATGACGAGGAATAATCAATAAGGAAAAGGTGTTAGGGGGAATCAGGAATCGGAAATCGGGTTCTATGAGTCAAGGAATTATGGGGTTGGTCACAAAGTCGATAGAGGAAGAATGCCACCTTTCGATTTCTTTACCCAACTTATCTAGATCCCACTATTCCGAAGAAAAAGGATAAGTCTCAAGTCAAGGTAACTCCTACCCCGAGTTTCCCCATATTGATAGGAGTGAGTCAAGGTCGATCTAGTTGGCTGAACTAAGTCAACAAGGACACAATAACCTCAAACATGATAGATCAACAAACATGCAACCAAAACACAATTCCTTAATTCATATTACCCAAGATCTTCCTCCCTTAACCCCCTAACAAGTAAACTACTCACAATTCATGAAGAAAACTACAAAAGCAATAACAATGGAGATAATACCAAAAACATGCATAAAGAAGAATACTAGAGGAGATAAAACTAAAACAACGAAGGAAATTACGATCAATAAAAGAAACTACAAAGCGATCTAACAACAATGCAAGAGAAATCAATAAAAACGATGCAATAACGAAAGAGCAAGAGTAAAATCTAATCTAGAGAAAAGGGAGAAGGAAAGAGTTATACCAACAATGGAGGAAAATAACAATAAGTATGATGAAGATGAATAAAAATAAGGAGAAGCCTTGATGAAGAAGACAATGGATTTGTCACTTATCCCTTGATAATCTTCAAAGAACTTCAAGATTAGTACTAGAATTCCTTACAAAAGCTTGAATCAAAATCTAGATGAAAAAGATGAAGATTGATAAAAGCTATGAACCTTCTATGAATATCTAATTACTTTCTATCTAATGTTAATGAAAGTGATCTAAAATCTAATGGAGTATCTTGTGCATCTCATTAGTTTAACTATATATATAGTAGTGGCTTAATGGATCACTACACCAAAGCCCAAATCCAATTTTTGCTCTTTGGGTGCGGCTTTTTCTTAATGAATCTTCATATGGTGAAACTTCGCCCTGCAAACATTGTTATTCACGAGCCATTTCCGTCGGGTAAAACTTCACCCGGTGAGCTTTCCTTCCAGATTTTGGCAGGTCTTTCGACTGGTGGGTGAAAGTTTCCTGAAGATCTTCGAAGAGGTCGAAACGTTGTTGGGCGAAACTTCGTTCGGTGGTATCCTATCGAAATAGATATAATAACTACTAAAAATACGTGAAATGAACAAGAGGAACGCTAATGCGAGAAAGACTAAGAATAAGGCGATAATCGCATTCTAATCTCACAAAAACGGAAGAAATTGAGTCTAAATGGGAGGAAAAATGGGCTAAATTTAGCACACATCACCTATCCATAGAGCATCTTCTATTAAAAAAAGAAAAATTATATTTAGGTTTTACAAGAGTGGACATAACTAATCAAACAAATCAATAACATAATCTATAATTAGACACCATTAACAAATGAACTGTCTTTTTTCTTTCTCCGCAACAATACGACATACGCACTACTCCGTACTATACAAGGAGTGTATAGTGTATGGATAACCATAATAAAGAGAACGCTTCTTAATCATAAGGAGAAAGATTACATACAAAGAGTGTATGTCACACCAATTACCATCAAGTTGATGCTACCAATAAGAAATACTCTGTAATATTTCTTTTAATTCAGGGTGTTGCTTTATAAATTTCTTAATGACAAAATATATGTATCAAGTAAATAAGTATCTCAGATGGTGTTCGGAGTTTTACGGCTATATATATATAAGACGGGTTCCGGTGAGGCAAGGTAACTCCTTACACCCATTGAGGCACAATCTAGACCATTAGATCATATATTTATATATATTTTTCTTTTAATTTCACCCACGCACGACGCAGTAGTCACCACCCCACCTCACTCATCTCTCTCCTCGCCATGGTCGCTTCACTAACCCTCCGCCTTCACCACCAACCCTTTTCTCCCTCTTCCTCTCACAACCGTCGTCGCCGCTACTTCTCTTCCCCCCCAATTTCGCCTCCCTTTCTGCTTCCACTTATTGGGCCGACCCGAACACTATCATTGTTGCTTTGCTCTCCGATGTTTAGCTAGGTCCAACTGAGAGCTCGACAACGATGGCATCTCTAATCAGATTCATCGCCCGCCTTTCGATATCAACCTTGCTGTTATTCTTGCTGGTTTTGCTTTCGAAGCTTATACCACTCTTCCTGTACTGTAACCTATGTTCTTCTTCCTCAATTTTCACCACAATTATTTCTTCGCTTTGTTGAAATTCTCACAATCGCATCGAAACGTCATAATTGTTTTTTTTCGAGTAATCATGATATGATATTGATCTGTTGATCTGCTACTTCTGACATAATGGTTGATCCATTGTTTAGTCAGGTTTAGTGTACATAAGTTACAATTTATTGTATATAACTCATAAAGCAGATATACATAGATAAAGTATTGTCTGTTTTGATGTAGATAAGTTATTATGGGTTGTACATGTTGAAATTTGTACATAGTAAAAGTAGTGTCTATTTTGATGTAGATAAGTTACTTTGTGTTGTACATGTTGAAAATTGTTCATAGTTAAAACAGTGTCTGTTTTGATGTAGATAAGTTACAACGTGCTGTACATAAATCTTAGTTACTATATGTTGCACATGATGAAATTATTATGTACAACTGATAAGTAAATATATACATAACGTAATGACCTATGTACGACAAAGCACAAAGTAGTACTTTTGATGAGTTATGTACAACTTATATAGAAATATGTGCAATGATTTATTTTTTGAAAAAAAAAATGTCGGAAAAAAAAAATTTGGGATTTTTTTATATATATGATTTGCTGTTTTGATCAAGCCTAGTCCGTTGATCTCAATTAGATCTAACGGTCCATATTGTGCCTCAATGGTTGCAGGGAGTTTGGCTGCCTCAATGGATCCCGAATCATATATATATATATATATATATATATATATATATATATATATATATATATATATATATATATATATATATATATATATATATATATATATATATATATATATATATATATATATAAAGCCGGAACTTTTTCATGTGAACTTTTTCGGGTGATGGGGTAAAATTAGAGGTCGTACATATAAACAGCAACTTTTTAATACAACCTGAGTAAAAATTTTACCAAAGAAAAGTGAATAAATTTGTTAATATATTTTGTTGGTTTAAATAAAGGAAAGTGAATCATTTTTTTAATACAACCGCATAAATTTTTTAATATATTTTTTTAGTTTAAATACAGGAAAGTAAATTAAAAGTGAATTAAAATTTTTAATACAACCTGAATAAATTTTTAAAAATTTATTTTGTTGCTTTAAATCAAGTGTTTTTAAAAATTTACTACTTTTATATGATATAATAATATTACGGGAATATATATCTTCTCTATTATGATAATATTTCTTCCCTGATAATTGTGGTCTTATTGGAAATGAGGTCTTTAAGAGAGATCTATCAAAGTAATATCGGATTAAATAAGGAGTATTTCCATATTTACTTGACCGTGATTGAAGGTCGATGTTAAATTAAACTAAAAACCTAACAAGAAACTGATCCTATCTCTCCCTATATATTCTTCATCAGAAACTTTGTGCTAATGTGCTTGAAAAATTATGAAGAAACAATACTTGTTACGTTACAGGACAAGAGAGAAAAACCAACCTATTGTTATAATTGAATATTATTACAAGTCATCTTATTTATTATTTATGAAGTTGCCTTATAGAGATCTAATATCGTTCGTATTATATTTCGGCTTATTCTGTAAGGAGGTATGTCTGATCTTAATCTCGTCTTAATTAGATTTCGGCTTATTAGATTTCGGCTTAATCTTTTGTGACTTTCATGTTCTTTAAAGTTTTTGGGTTTTATATCATATTAATAATGTGCTATAAGATTTTTATATAAATGATAAATAATTTTAATTCAGGTTGTGAATTTTAAAAATTATATATCTATAATTTTTAATTAAAAATTTGTATGAATAAAAATTATATACTGGTCAAATTTATGTATTTCATTATTTCAAGACTTGATAAATGCACCTCATAATATATATATATATATATATATATATATATATATATATATATATATATATAGAGAGAGAGAGAGAGAGAGAGAGAAAGAGAAAGAGAGAGAGAGAGAGAGGATCAAGAGAGTTACTAACTCCCTAAGAGTCCCTTAGTATTAATCTCAACCTTCCATTCATCTTAAGATGGATGGTGGACGGATGAGATTCAATTATAAAAAAAGAGAAAAAAAAAGGAAGGACTGACATGCTGCTGCAAACGTCGCGCCAATCAGCCATCATCAATCAGTCGCTTCCCTCCTCACCCTCCTCTAATCAGTCATTAATTATCTCTCTATACTCCCGCCTATTACCCATTACACTTCCCCATCACCTCCTTTTGAATTCATTTCACCAGCCACACAACCATTTCACCAGCCACAAACTCCTCTTCTCTCTCTAAAAAAACCCAGCGTTCTCCATCTCCATCTCCGCAGCTTCGATCAGTTATTCAACATCTCCGATCGTGCATAAACTTCCGATGATCATACGAAGGTATGTTGAAGGTTCCATTTTCGACCTCCGATAACCCTTTTGTTCAACCTTTTTGTTCCATTTTTTACTTCCATTTTGGCCAATGTATTTCTTTGTTCAACTTCGGTCATGCATAAACCCTAAAAAGTAATAGAAATGCATATTTCCAACCCGATAACCCTAAATTTAAGTTGAAGTTGTTGTAGTTGTACAGTGGTTGTAGTTGTACAGTCAAAGATTAAGTTTTTATTTCTTTGTTGACCTGATATTTTCTTGTTGAAGTCCATGTTGAAGTTCTGTACAGTCATCTTATTTTTTCATGCTGAAGTTCCCATAATCGTCTTTCTAATTATGGATGTGACATCGATGATGCAGTTTTTGTTGTTGTTCTGTACAGTTTCACAATTTTTTGCTGCAGTTGTATAGCCATACAAACAATGTTCTATAACCACACTGTTGTAGTTGTATAGTCACACAATTTATATGCTTCCTTGTTAAGGTTTGTGTTGAAGTTCTCTACAGTCACACGTTTGAAGCTATATAGTCGCACTCGTTATGTTGCAGAGTCACACGTTTGAGGTTGTATAGTCACAGTTGAAAATAGATATTCACAACAAAAAGGCTGTTTGGGAAGAAAAATGTTTGAAAGTTTAATAGTCGTATAAAGTTGGTTTGATAGTCATCCGTTTGAAGCTGTATAGTCACACTCGTTATGTTGCAGAGTCACGGGTTTGAGGTTGTGTATTCACAATCGTTATGTTGTTTAAACACACAGATGGAAATATACAATCATAGACATTTTATTGTAGAATCACACAGTTGAAGCTGTATACTTAGTTATACAGTCACACTCATTACGCATGTTGTTGTTGCAGCAAAAAGGCTGCTACGAAGAAAAAAGTTTGAACGAAGGCCAGTAAGAAGAAGGGCGTAAAAGAGACAATGGTTCGCGACCATGTAATTGGTGATAAGAAGAAGAAGATTGTGGTTGTGGACAAAAAATTGGGTAAGAAGAAGAAGATTGTGGAAGATACATCGGGGGACCACATCGTTGCCGAGATGGATGTGGGAGGGGGGGACAGAAATTGTTGAGGAATGCAGTACAAAGAAAAAGAAGAAGGTCACATTTGAAACACCGGTCGACAGCATTGTTGTGCGCGTGTCTGGGGGTAAGAGGAAAAGGGACCAACAACAGGATCAGCTAGTAGTAAAAAGGGAGCCTAGAGGTCAGCTGGATGTTCACTGTAGGCCCAAGCGGTTGCACCAGGTAATTTCAAAACCGTCGGCTGATTAGATTGAAAGGGTACGTGGTGTGGGCTTCGGCGGGCTATTGGAGTTGAGGTTTGAATCGTTCCCCATTGACCACGCGCTTATGTTCCTCCGTGTGTTTTCTGACGGGTCCCATATTTTTCGTGCCTCACGTCGGGAGGCATTCATGATGTCAAAGTACGACGTCCACGATTGCTTCCAACTAGCTTTTGGACCTCATCCGGTAAAAGTAATCCCAACAAAAAACAAGAAAGGGGCAGACTCACCTGACGTGATCAGGTGAAGAATACTTGGAGGAAGGACTTCGACGTGGTGGACGCCGGTGGGCCAATAAAATTAGGGAGTGTGCACAAAAAGTTAATGGCAACCGATGTCGCCGCCACCGACTTTTTCCGTATGTTCGTGTTGTTCGCGTTGTCATCGTTCCTCGCGCCTACTACGAACAACTCACTCGACCTCAGCCTGCTGGCCATAGTAGAGGGTGTGGAATTGATTCGGGAACAGGACTGGTGTAGTATTGTGCAGTAGGATCTGGTGCGGGCGGGTAAGGAGACGCGTGACTCCAAAAACGTCCTCCGCTCCCTCCGGGGATGCATCCCCGTTCTGATGATTGCGTACTTCCAGTGCTATAATTTCTGTAGCGAGTCTTGCAAATGCGACATACCATTTATAGGACATTGGGATGCACGGAGGATAAGCGATCGTCTTGCTGGTGAACTGGAGACAGGGTCACTGGGAAATCAGCTGCGTTCGAAGGTGTCGTACGTACGTACATGTGGGGTAATAGGCAACGAGGGTTTCTCCGCTATAACGATGCCCTCTGATAACCAGCGCTCTAGTCCCAAATGAATAACGACAGGGATCGAGAGCGACAATCAACTGGAAGACAGCGCCGTTGACGTAAGTAATCTCGCAGCCACTTTTTAAACCATCAATTAATTGTTCGTAAACCATTTAATTTGACTGCCTACCTGTGTTTATATAAGCATTTACGGTTCATAAACCTATCTTTATATTACAGTAGAAATTCAATAGTCACGGTCATTATTTGTACGATCACACTCATTGTGTTGTATATTCACACACATTTGGCAAATTCATTATTCCGTATAGTCACATACTCTGAGATGCTTAGTCACACTCTATATGCTGTGTAGTCACACTACCGACCAACAAAACAACACCATTGAGCTTTACACTAATGATTTGACTTTAACTGACTTATAGGCCGACCTTTAGTTTTTCATGAAGTTCCAAAGGAGTGCGCTAGCCTTTTGCAAGTGCTGTGAGGAGGCTGCCTCCAAGGTAAAGGAAATAGCGACGAGGAACCTGGCTGTTCTAAGTCAAAACCCATCCTCTCAACAATTCTGAGAAGATCCAGTTGTCCTCCAGTATATCGATGAAGTAGTTTCATTGGTCGACCAGTTGAGGCACACTACCCAGAACGCCCCTGTCATTGAGGGCGAGGACCAACGCAATACTTATGTCTTCAAGCAGGTACACACAATTGTGAATGACTTGCGTGATACTGGATACGTGGGTGAAGATATTGAGAAAGCTTGTAGAACTCTTGATGAGAGTACAGGAGGTTACAATGATGAGGGTACTTTTGAAGGTGGCGTCAAGACACCGGGTTTCTGTGAGGAAAAAGATCCCGAGACTAATGTCGCTGAAGAACTCAACCGAGACTCCGATGTGCAGGGTTCGGTTGGTATGAGTCCGACCGTATTGGTAGCACTGCGGCAAGCAGGGTGGGAGACCGCGGACGCACGGTCAGCCAATCTGGCAACAGAATCTGTCTTGCCATCCACCGTCCACAACGATGTGACAATCACCGACTAGGCAATGCGTAATGTAACACCGGCTCCGCCCGATGAGACAGTCAGTTCTAGCTTTGCGAAGGAACTGCACAAAGCAGGCTGGGATGTAGCAGACGCTATTACCACTACGCCTGCGATGGCAAAGATCGTCACGAATGATAATCAGCAAACAGGCGAGACTGCGGAGACTGAGACGCACACTGCTACAGCGCTAGATCATCGGTACATTTTTCACTCCGACGTAGCATTTGAGTGCATGGATAACATTCCAGCCAATTTGGGGTGCACATTGGACTGTGGGACTATAATGAGGGGGCAGCTTGTGGTCTCTGGATTCATGTGCTCCAATATAGTCATCTTCTGGGATATCCTCAGTGTGCAGAAATATGTAATCGACTACATCTTCGACCGATCAACGCCACGTCTGTTAGGGTACGTATTTATTGTGCTGCTCATGTCGTTTTTTTAATACATGTGCTAATTGGGACTTTGTTTGATCCACAGCGAAGGATTGGTCGAGTACACAGATTATGACTGTATAGCGAGGGACGACTTGCAGTCGCTCGAGCCTGGCTTGCAGGTAACTAATAACATCATTGACTGCTGGTGTAGGCTACCGAACAAGCTGATCTACGAGAAATCCGCACCAAGAGTAACCAGTAGATGTTACTTCTCTCTTGGACATACGGTACGTTCACCCCCCAAATGTTTGTTGAGGGTGTATAGTCACACACTATTAACTGTATAGTCACACACTTTATGTCGTCCAGTCACCACTATAAACTGCATAACCACACGCTATAAGCTGTATAGTCATACACGAAAGGTTGTATGGTCACACACTTTCCGCTGTACAGTCACGCACTTTTATGGTGTATAATCGCACACTATAAGCTGTATAGTCACAGGCAAAAGGATGTATAGTGTGGACATGACATAGGTCCACCCCGACGCGGCAAAGCGCGGGTTTTGGGGAGGCGATAGAATTTCCATATGAGATGGATCGAATAGAATTTTAAATCGAAGTAGGAGTCGCCACCGAATTTTATGGTTATTCGGAACCATTCGAACCCACTCTATGTCGTAGTGGGCCATATTTAAAACCTGGCCCATTTCCGATGTGAGAGTTTATTGGGTTCGTCCCTTTGCAGTTCGATACCGATGCCGACTTACGCGGTTAATCGTATATTGAATGACTCTCGTTGCCAAAGGTTTCGGACATCCGGAAACCACAGTTCTGAGTAAGGGGTGAGGGTACGTGTTGGGAAGTTCAGTGAGAACACCCAACCCCGCCCGCACTTAGCGGCCTTTACTAAGATATCGTTCGGTTTTGTGTACACGCGTTAGTTCGACGATGGAATGATATGCAGAGATTATTTTCCTAAGACATGTGAGGAAATAAATAAATGGGTTGCTAAGTCGTTTAATGCATGTTAAACTAATAACGTCAAAGTTATTTTAGCATGTGAGTTCGTTTTAGTCTAATAAAACGATAAAAAGAATACGAGAAAAATAAATTGCTACAAACACGAGAAAATGAGTTAGTAACGATTGAATAATAATATAGCAAATAAATATATGAAATCGAGAAAATAAACATTAATCGAAATCTGAAAAATATTGTTGAAACGCTGTTTTGTATAAAAAACGAAGTTCGAAAAATAATAAAAAAGAACGAAAAGGGGCGCGCTTGGGCAGTCTGTCGCGCGACTCGCCCGGGACTCAGGCGGGTCGCGTGGCGGCCTGATTTCGACGACAGTTTTCGGAAAATTTTTAATTAAATCGCGTACGAATATCGCATAATTCGTACTCGACTTAATATTCTCGATATTCGTTATATTCGATAGTTGACTATGAAATCAATATCAAATATTTGGAATAGTTTTAGAAAAAGATATAAATTTAGAAATCGTTTCGTAGAATAATAAAAACTAAAACGATCGAAAAACTAAAAAATTGGACCGGGTCACAGACTCGTGCGCGAGTCGCCTGTACCGGGCGCGACTCGCGTACGGGTCTGTCCACTTTTTATTTTTTTTGTTCGAAAATAGTTAATTTTATAAATCGCGTACAAATATGGATTAATTTATACTTGGTTTCTATTTTCGATATTCGTCGTATTCGATATTCGATTATGAAATCGATATCAAATAGTCGGAATGACTCTAGAAAAGGTTTTGAAAAAGTTTGTTTTGAACGAAAAGTAAAAAAGAAAGATTTTGAACGAAAAGTTTGAAAAAAGGATTTTGAACGAACAAAAATGTAACGAAATCGTCGAAAACTTAATATATTTCTTTTTGATACGATATTCGATTATATAGAATCGATATCATATTTTAAGAATATTCGATATATGAAAATAGTTTTTAATAATATCGATATTAGAAAATAAAAAAGACCGACGAAAAACCCATAATAATAAAAAAGTCGAGAAGAAGGGAAGAGAAGAGATAGAGACGTGTTTGATTTACACCCTCAACCTACATGCTTTGTTTTCTCGGGATAAGGCTCGTCGGGAAGTGGCTTAGACTTGAGAGCGTCAAGATGATGAGGATGAGTTAAGGTGTATCGGTTTGGGTGATTTGGGACGTCGGGTTTGGCCGGTTTCGTCGAGGTTGCAAGGCTTCGAAAGTGTCGGGATTTGCTAACTATCGGGTTTGTGTATGAACCGTGTGTGGAGGAGGTTTCGGACGTGCTGTTGTGTTGCTGTGTCTCGGTATTTTTTGATGTATGATCGTTGTTTTTCCGTCCTTCAAAGTGTTGGATGGGAGGTCCTATTTATAGGGGGTTTCCGACCTTGGTTTAGGAGAGTTTGAATACCGCTTAGGATAGGAAACGTAGGAGTTTGAGGAGCATGGGAATTCCGTTTTCTTGGCCAAGAAGAAAAGGAATTTTGACATATTTGAGAAGTGTTTGGTCGGGTATTTGGTACTCGGTCAATGTCTGAATCGGTTTCCGGATAGAATTCCTACTTGAGGTCGAATTCTACCTTTAACGGAATTGTTTAATGTTTTAATGAATCTGAATTTTTGTATGAATTTGGGTTGGAATCAACCGTGTGAGAGTCATGGCTGACTCACACGTCTCGGGAAAATCTTTGACCGGGTTTTGACTCGGTCGCTAAAAGACGGTTTTACCCCTGGTGACGGTTTCGACCCAAATTAGTGTTATTTGACCCGAAACGACCCAATGGGCCTGGATTTGAGGTCGGTTTTATGAAATTTGTACTCCTTAAAAAGTCTAAACCAAATGTCTATGATTACAAGCCCATATCCGAGTCCATCAAAGCACGTTTACGTCCAATCATCATCGGGTGTTTGGCGGGAACTATTATAGACACCTGACGGTCAAAATGTGGGTGTCTACAGAGCCTCCACTCTGACTGAGGCTTGGACAAGGCAAAAGTCAGAGTAGCTACCAGGTCAATCAAGGATTAAAACCTGGCAGACTTCCGATCGGGTCGTTTAGGGTCCATTAGACCTGCGTGAAGGGCTCGCCAGCCATAGAATAGAAATCATACCTGGGTTGATGCTGATAACGTCGCGGGAGCTTGCCTAGGAAGCTATGAGTATACCTGTTTGCAGTTATATCCTGTCTTAGAATTGCGCGGGAGCTTGCCTTGGAAGCTATGGGCATATCTGTTTGCAGATATATCCTGAAAGAAGTTGCTTGAGTTTTTCCACTGGGGAACTTAGAATTTCTGGGAGTCATGGGTGTACCTGTATGCTGACATAATTTGTATGTAACATTTAGGTGAAACACTAACTCATGCTGGGGAAGAAATGATGATTTTTTGAAAAGAAAAATGCTGATTTTTTTTTTAGAAGTTTGGAAATAAGGATGCTTGGGATGACTTTGATTCCTAATCGGATTCTGACACGGACTCCTAAAGTCTCTGGTTAGGCCTGTATGCCTAGATGAAGTGTGATAAAAATTCCTATTCCCGTGGTCACTAGGATAAGGATTTTTCTCAAATGGCTAAGTTTTGCGAATTTTAAAATGAGAATTTGAAGAGAGAGATATACCGACCGACTCGACTCTGGACGCGACAAGATGAGTTGACAGACACGATTGGACTCTCTAAGGGTTGGATCGTGACTCGGTAGGGGATGGGCCATCTAATATGACAAGACTCTTAAGTTGCGCTATTCCGAAGCCTAGGCGAGTGGCAACACGGTCGAATCCTCGGAATGGGATTGTTTCCGTACGACAGGGCTTTGTGGTAGCAATGCCGTAGACTGGTGTTCTTTTGGATATTCTTTTGATTTAGGGGTACATTCCCAAAGTGGGTATTGCTTCGAGTCCCTGACCAATTGTCGTCTTCAACTGAGCCGAGTACTAGGACACACTATAGAAAGGAGGCTAGATCTTTATTCTTTGAATTTATCTGGATTTTGTGAGTGGATGAAGAACTTCTGCCTTGGAGAAGCCCCCAGGATGACAAAGCTAGCTGCTTAGAACATGACAGTGTCGTGACCGGAATGATGGTGCTTTTTGAATGTGTGTCAATGTGGGTGGTTGTGCCCTTGTTGAAAGGCTGCCTACGTATTCACGTGTAGTGAAATCAAACCAAGTCGTAGTTCAGTGGATTGAAAGATATATAATGGTGCCTAGTTTACTAGGGATTTGTGTGTAACTAGCCACAGCGACGGTGTAGGCTAGGTGCATTCCCAGTGATGTCTTGATCAAAGGGCTAGAATAGTTAGGATGTTGATCCCGTGACTGTTAGCGTTCTCCGGGGTAGCCCCCAGAGGTGGTGTGAACTTATTTGGGCATGTTCTATGCCGACTGCAAGTTGAGTTCCCGTGTTAGGGGCTGGTAACTGGTTTGAATGAGAAGAATTGGGATGGGATTTTAACGAGTTCTGCTCTTGGGGATTTTAACGAGTTCTGCTCTCGGGGATTTGATGAGTTTTGCTCTCGGGGATTTTAACGAGTTTTGCTCTCGGGGATTTGATGAGTTTTGCTCTCGGGGATTTGATGAGTTTTGCTCTCGGGGATTTTAACGAGTTTTGTTCTCGGATTTGCATATGGTGATTGTGAATTCTGTTATGTAAAGGGGAAGTCGAGTAAACTGGCTCGAGCTTCGATTGAGCAGGTTTGATAATGCGGGATCTGGTTTCCATGTCTGGCCCTAAAGGTTAGGGTGTATCCTATGGAGCTTGAATCCTCAAAATTATGGGTTGTCTCTAGAATAGGTCTCGAGAAGGTCTTGAGGGTTTTAATGTGGGAAGGCTAAGTGTGGTGTTAGCTGACCAGCTTGACTGTCTCTCCCCTATTGGATGGTATGGGTATTGATAATTTTTGAATTGACCGTTTCACGGTCATGGGTTTTTGAATTCTTTGGGTTGACCTCTTAGCCCCGGTCATGGTATTCTTCATTTGAGTTGACCGTGTCTGGTCGAGAGATGTTGATAATTCTTTTTTGATCATGGCCAGCTTTTTTTTGTTTTGGCCTTTTGCTTTTTTTTTCTTGGACTTTTGATTTTTTTTGTCCAGTTTTTTTTTTGTCGGTCAGACTAACACCTAAGGTAGGGATTGGCTAGTCTTATTGGATGGGTGTTTATTGTGGGAAGTGGGCTTGCCTTCCGTCTTGAACCCAAACTAGAAGACTACCCAGATTTGTCATAGGATTCGATATGCTCCTGCTACGGGTAGTTATGTGGCTTTCTATACCAGACATGGAATAGGTAAAAGGAAAACACGGGCTCGGTTTCCTGCAGTCATTATAGATGTGCCTATAATAGTCACGTGCGTGTGCTCACAGTGTACGATGGTGTTCACCATGTTCTCGGACACAAATAAGGAAAGTATGTATGAGAAATAGAAAAGCTGATTTTATTGAATTTTGAAAAAAAAAAGGACAGAACACAACTGACTTTGACTCTGACTTTGATATGAAAATGAGGATGTAGGGTATCCTAGACTTGAACTCAGACTTAGACTCGAATCAAATCCGGACTCGGACGCTCGATTGGTTGTTTTTTTTTGGTAAGGTCTTTGATTGGAGAGAAAGACGGGTGCCACGACTCGCCTAAACTCGGCTTTGCACAAGTGCAAGAGAGGGAGTCAAACTAGACACGGCCCGGGGTGACGGGTCGACAAAGACTCTTGGACCGGGATACTCGAACGTTGATCTAGACGAGGTAACGACTGCGAATTGGACTCGAGCTGCATAAGGGTGAATCCGAAAATGGGGGCGATCGTGTTTGACCGTATCACGTGCTCGGACCAACCGTGGTGACCTAACCCTAAGTGACTCGAGTATTCGTAGCATAAGTACGACACGAAGAAGGCATCATAAGGACGCCAGTGTATGATGAACGTGGGGTGACCTTAGGATGACCGTGGTTGACTGCTCGGTTGGGGGATAGCCCCCGAGTGAGGCTAAAGAATCTGATAGGACTCAGATGGTGTGACACCTAAGTGACTCGAAAGTGGGATACGTGAGACAACACGTGTAAGCCATGACCCTTAGAGCAACCGTGATTGATCGCTCCGCTGAAGGGTAGCCCCCCGAGTGAGGGAAAAGACTAGACTAGAAAAAGACCGGAGACTGACTTCTAGATGGATGACCCGTAGACGGTGGGCCTTCCTTGGGATTCGGCAAAGTGGGCCTAGTCCCGTTTGAAGGAAGGTCTACGTGAGAATTCCCCAGACTTTGGACTCTAGTGTGTAAACGGGCTTCCCTTTGTAGGAGTCTGCCCTACGAAGGTGGGCCGTGCCTTGACAAATAAGGCGGACTAGGATGGGGTGGAAACCCGTGATGTAAGATCAACGGAGTTTCGACGCTATAGACTCTTACAACCTTTGACAAGACCCGACACTGCTAAATACGGGAAGTCCTAAGAAGAAGAGGGTTTTGAAAAGGGAATTTGGATTTGAAAACCGAGCAAGGTCGGATTGGAAGACCCGATTTTTTTGAAAAATCGAGAAAAAAGGTATCGGGCCGAGATTTCGGGCTTTTTGAAAAGATTTGGACAGCATACCGGCTAAAAAACAATAGGCTATTTTGAGTGAAAATCATAAGTCCTAAATTCGGCAGCTTTCCGGGTTTTGAAAAAGAATGGATTTGAAAATATGTAAGTTTTTGAAAATGACGGTTTTTGAAAAGACCAAAAAAGATCAAGTAGCATGTAGTCACGGAAACAGTATAACGACGCCATGTATGCTCTTAGTCTAAGTCTCGGTCGGTCGAATAGGGTCTATACCAACAACGATCGCATTCTCGCAAATCAGGACGGACTTCCTAAGCCGAGTTGGTCTTAGAACCTGCCGTAAAACCCATGCGAGTTCCGCCATCGAAGTCTTTAGTGCATCCAAGTGGGAATGCACCGTGGTATAGTGGGACGTCGGTCACAAGTAACCGGCTCGGGATAGAACGGGGTTATGCATGAACCATTGAACTAAAACGTGTACATTACTAATCGAACGATTTCTTTTCGAGTCTCACCCAGAGGATGCCGATGGTAAGTGACACATCAGTTAATCCCCAGCAGAGTCGCCAAATTGTGGACATGACATAGGTCCACCCCGACGCGGCGAAGCGCGGGTTTTGGGGAGGCGATAGAATTTCCATATGAGATGGATCGAATAGAATTTTAAATCGAAGTAGGAGTCGCCACCGAATTTTATGGTTATTCGGAACCATTCGAATCCACTCTATGTCGTAGTGGGCCATATTTAAAACCTGGCCCATTTCCGATGTGAGAGTTTATTGGGTTCGTCCCTTTGCAGTTCGATACCGATGCCGACTTACGCGGTTAATCGTATATTGAATGACTCTCATTGCCAATGGTTTCGGACATCCGGAAACCACGGTTCTGAGTAAGGGGTGAGGGTACGTGTTGGGAAGTTCAGTGAGAACACCCAACCCCGCCCGCACTTAGCGGCCTTTACAAAGATATGGTTCGGTTTTGTGTACACGCGTTAGTTCGACGATTGAATGATATGCAGAGATTATTTTCCTAAGACATGTGAGGAAATAAATAAATGGGTTGCTAAGTCGTTTAATGCATGTTAAACTAATAACGTCAAAGTTATTTTAGCATGTGAGTTCGTTTTAGTCTAATAAAACGATAAAAAGAATACGAGAAAAATAAATTGCTACAAACACGAGAAAACGAGTTAGTAACGATTGAATAATAATATAGCAAATAAATATATGAAATCGAGAAAATAAACATTAATCGAAATCTGAAAAATATTGTTGAAACGCTGTTTTGTACAAAAAACGAAGTTCGAAAATTAATAAAAAAGAACGAAAAGGGGCGCGCTTGGGCAGTCTGCCGCGCGACTCGCCCGGGACTCAGGCGGGTCGCGTGGCGGCCTGATTTCGACGACGGTTTTCGGAAATTTTTTAATTAAATCGCGTACGAATATCGCATAATTCATACTCGACTTAATATTCTCGATATTCGTTATATTCGATAGTTGACTATGAAATCAATATCAAATATTTGGAATAGTTTTAGAAAAAGATATAAATTTAGAAATCGTTTCGTAGAATAATAAAAACTAAAACGATCGAAAAACTAAAAAATAGGATCGTGTCACAGACTCGTGCGCGAGTCGCCTGGACCGGACGCGACTCGCGTACGGGTCTGTCCACTTTTTATTTTTTTGTTCGAAAATCGTTATTAATTCTATAAATCGCGTACAAATATGGATTAATTTATACTCGGTTTATATTTTCGATATTCGTCGTATTCGATATTCGATTATGAAATCGATATCGAATAGTCGGAATGACTCTAGAAAAGGTTTTGAAAAAGTTTGTTTTGAACGAAAAGTAAAAAAGAAAGATTTTGAACGAAAAGTTTGAAAAAAGGATTTTGAACGAACAAAAATGTAACGAAATCGTCGAAAACTTAATATAATACTTTTTGATACGATATTCGATTATATAGAATCGATATCATATTTTAAGAATATTCGATATATGAAAATAGTTTTTAATAATATCGATATTTGAAAATAAAAAAGACCGACGAAAAACCCATAATAATAAAAAAGTCGAGAAGAAGGGAAGAGAAGAGATAGAGACGGGTTTGATTTACACCCTCAACCTACATGCTTTGTTTTCTCGGGATAAGGCTCGTCGGGAAGTGGCTTAGACTTGAGAGCATCGAGATGATGAGGATGAGTTAAGGTGTATCGGTTTGGGTGATTTGGGACGTCGGGTTTGGCCGGTTTCGTCGAGGTTGCAAGGCTTCGAAAGTGTCGGGATTTGCTAACTATCCGGTTTGTGTATGAACCGTGTGTGGAGGGGGTTTCGGACGTGCTGTTGTGTTGCTGTGTCTCGGTATTTTTTGATGTATGATCGTTGTTTTTCCGTCCTTCAAAGTGTTGGATGGGAGGTCCTATTTATAGGGGGTTTCCGACCTTGGTTTAGGAGAGTTTGAATACCGCTTAGGATAGGAAACGTAGGAGTTTGAGGAGCATGGGAATTCCGTTTTCTTGGCCAAGAAGAAAAGGAATTTCGGCTGATTTGAGAAGTGTTTGGCCGGGTATTTGGTACTCGGTCAATGTCTGAATCGGTTTCCGGATAGAATTCCTACTTGAGGTCGAATTCTACCTTTAACGGAATTGTTTAATGTTTTAATGAATCTGAATTTTTGTATGAATTTGGGTTGGAATCAACCGTGTGAGTGTCATGGATGACTCACACGTCTCGGGAAAATCTTTGACCGGGTTTTGACTCGGTCGCTAAAAGACGGTTTTACCCCTGGTGACGGTTTCGACCCAAATTAGTGTTATTTGACCCGAAACGACCCACTGGGCCTGGATTTGAGGTCGGTTTTATGAAATTTGTACTCCTTAAAAAGTCTAAACCAAATGTCCATGATTACAAGCCCATATCCGAGTCCATCAAAGCACGTTTACGTCCAATCATCATCGGGTGTTTGGCGGGAACTACTATAGACACCTGACGGTCAAAATGTGGGTGTCTACATATAGTCACACACTTTATGCTGTACAGTCACACACTTTTATGGTGTATAATCACACACTAACAGCTGCACAGTCATGCGTAAAAGCATGTATAGTCACGCATGTCAACGACAAACTAACTACATGTATTACCATCGGTGCATGTGAGAAGGACCCAGTGCTGGGATTGTGGAGGAAAAGAAGCGAGGGCATAAATCTTGACCAACAAATATTTTACGTGTGGGACCAGTGGATAGTAAATAGTTTCTCTGACTTTGCTTTGGACTCGGACATGGTATTATCCTGCACATACTGTTCGTTAGTAGTTGTTATCAGCACAAAATCCTGACGCATTGTTTGCAGGTGTTCGTCCCGATTTTAATGGGTGACGAGGGCCACTACAGTTGCGCCTGCATAAACTTCAATTCAGAGCAAGTAGAGTACCTCGACAACAAGTTGCACGATGATGATTTTTCGTGGCTGCCTTAGTGTGGCATTGCTCAAATAGCGGTCAGACCCTTTTAATTTAATATTAAATCAATTTTGTGACTGCGAATGTGTTCAACAACTGATCCTGGTTGAACTTGTTTTATAGGCTGATAAAATGGGGGAGTACATTGTACAGCGAGGGGTGGGGAAAGGTGAGAGGGTCCGTGTGTTTAAATTGGTGAACGTTCCCTTATCTTGGCAGGGGGTGGGCTACTCCGCTAATGACTGTGGAGTGTACCTGATGATGCACATGAAGTTGTACACCGGGTCCCCGTTCAACTGCTCCTTGGGGACAATGGCGGCCATGAATATGTGCAGGGCTGAAATCACGGCGACCGTTATTCTGAGCGACATGAGCAAGGTGAGGGACCCTGTTTTGAAGAAAGTAGCAACATTCGGAAAGTACAAGGATTCGTTGTTGTCCGCCCATGCGAATGAAAAACTCCTGTGAAGCCAACCCCCCAGCAGCGGAAGCGTCCAAGCAAAACACCGAAAAAACCTGAACCCACCGCCCGATCAGTCCCAAAAGACAGCCAGTCAGCAATCAAGTCTCGATCGCGGGGCGCTGGAGATGGGTTGGGTTGCTCTTTGATTCAAGGGGAACCTGACCCGGACGCCATAGTCATGTCGATCTTGTTTCGCATGAACCGGCCGCTAACGAGTAAGATGCTCCGCCTGCAAAAGCACATTGCCGACAACTGCTTCCTTGATGATAATGGGTACGCAGAAAGGTACGTAACCATTTTTGATTACTAGTACGTTTTGCATATTACACATACTAACCAATGAAAGCCGCAATGAACAATTAGGGTCCTACAACGCTCATGCACAGCTGGAGAGGCGTGACATTCAAACGCTCTTGTCCGGAGGTAGCATGAGCGCCACGGTGCTGGAGTGTTGGTCGCACCTGATGAACTAGTTCGAATCAGACGACAAGCGGCGTGGGTTATCCTCCCCCACTAAAGTAATGATGGCGTGGTTCGGAATTCGACACATGGTATGCCCCACTCCCCCTACCTGTTACATTAAATAGTACAAATGACCCCATACACATTAACTGAAAAGATGTAAAGTTTGTGTAATAGTAAGAAATAATCACAGGCTTCACTTTGCACAGTCGCACATGTTAAGGTGTACAATCACATGCTGTAAGTTGCATAGTCAGACAACTTAGAATTTACAATCAGACACTGTCATGTATAATCACAGTCGTACACAGCAAAATCACGCAGCTTAGTTTGTACAATCACACACTTTGCGGTGTGCAGCCACGCACATGATATAGTCCAGTCTCGTACCCTGTCACTAATGGCAACTAATATTCACCGCCCGTTAGGACTCACTGACCCGTATACTGGAACGAGCCGACTCGAGTACCCCCGCGAACGAAGACTATGACGGTGTGTAAACAGCATGTGACAGATTTATATGAGACTGCGATAGAACATTCGACTTGAACGCCGAACTGCTATTTTTCCTGGTGCATACTAGGGGCACTACTCGTGCGTGTGCGTCAACTTTAGAGAAAGAACAGTTGATATCCTCGATCACCAGACACACGCCCCAGGGTCATATATGTTCGAGGTGTCAAGCAAAATAGTAAGTTGCACGCATATTCTTTATTTCACCGCGTTGATTATTCTACTGCTTCCATAAGTGCTGACGATTTCTTTTACCTAATATTGTAACAGTCGTGCGCAGTGGCCGACTACATGGACGAGAAGGGGCTGATTAAGGGCGTTCACCTGTCGAAGTTTACGCATCACCAGGTAAATTTGGAATGGCAGAGCGTCCGGAAAAACGATACGGAATCCGACATTTTCTGCTTGATGCACATGTCCCTGTACGAGGGTGCACCGTTCACCCACCCTGATATTGAGACTAAGTTCGGGAGGCGTTATTTTTTGTTCGAGGTTGCAGCGTCCCTCGTCCTTGCTGACATAAATGAAGTTCGTGGGGAGATGTTGCAGAAAATTCACGCTTTCATAGCGGACGCGCCAAACATATGGAAAAAAACTCGACACTAGACGTAAGATAGGAAAAATCGTGGGAGGTAAGATCTCAACGCACCGTAAGGCGTGAATGTGTAGTGAAGTAAAACACTTTTTGGGAATATAGAAAAATCTCATGTTAGAGTATCTTTTGAGTATCAGATGGATGACAACTCAGTATCAGGGTCACATGCTTGATGTGATACAGTCACGCCACTTTTAACTCATAGTCACAGCCAAACTCATGCAGAGTTATGACTGACAACCACAATTCACAAATTAATTAAACTAAGTAACCCTACGTATATGACCATTCATTTTCTTTCAGTTTATATAATTCATAAAATACAATTTAAATCACCAGATACACAAACACAAACAACAAAAAATTATACGATTATTTCACCTTCAAATATACGATTATTTCACCGTATAATATACAATGTAATTCACTATTTACAAAAGACACAAAAAATACAAAACACACACACCGTAAAATCATTTTCACAATCAGATTATTTCACAAAAATAACGATGGTTCAAAACCGATGTCGACGACAAATAAACAATACACATCAAGTGTGTGACTGGGAGGGGAGTCTCAATGCACATTGAGAACACAAACGATCACCTCACTATCCTAACCCTAATTAATTTAGGAAGATAAGCCCCCCACCTAACCAATTAAATTTTCACCCTCTTTATTGCCTCCCCCAATTAAATTTTCAACCCCTCTTTACTGCCTCCCCCCTTTAAATTTTCACAGATCTCCTCCCTCCCCCTTTAAATACCGACCCATTTTTACCCCCCTACTTTCAACTTCACCTCTTTAACCTAAAAAAAAATGGCCAGCAGAATAGAAGAAGTAAGAAGTTTGATCGAGGAGTACGATGGTTTATTGGATACCACTAGATCCAATGAATTAACAGCCATGCAGCTAGTCGCCACTGCCATAGACGCAGGGAACTTTGTGGCATCCATTGGCGATACAGAGAAAGAGGCCGAACTGGACGACTACGTCCAATTCTTGATGAAAAAGTCTCTTGAGTGTTTCCGCACTAGGAAAGGGTTCCAGCATGATTTGGCCAACTTGAAGAAGATACTTAAAAAATGCGAGGGTTAAGTAGGTATGGGTTAAGATGTAGTGTTTAATGGTATGTAATGGATGTTTTTATGTGTTTAAAGGTTTGATGACTGTTAAAATGTAGCATTTAATTGTATGCAATGGATGTTTTCCGCATTATGTCGTAGAATGTTTTTATGTTTCAAGTACTGTGTCGTAGAATGTTTTTATGTTTCAAGTATTATAAGTTGTGAAATAGTCAAGTACTGTGTCGTAGAATGTTTAATGATATTACTGTGTCGTAGATAGACTTTTTCTAATCTACAAATATTTCCATCACTATTTCACTATTTCCATCGCTATTTTTCTAATGTACAGACACATTAACATGGTGTATAGTCACACTCAACATGGTGTATAGTCACAGTCATCAAGTCATAAAATCAATATAGATTTCTGTCTTTCAAATGTCACACACTTCAATTTGTAGAATCACAGTCAGTATAATGTAGAGTCACAGTCATTATCTTGTACAATCACACTCGTACAATTACCGTAACCACGCTCCACCTTTTGTCACGGAATCACGCTTTGCCTACTGTAGAGTCACACTCATTACGTTGCACAATCACACTCACTTATTTCGTGTCACCCAACGATTAAGGGCATAATGTTCTTGTACAGTTGTATTTGTAACCATAGATAATGCATTCACTACTACAAAATTAGTCATAGACATGGGTTAAAAGAAAAACCCACATCTATTTTTAATAAACATAGGTTATTTAAAAAAACCCATGTATATAAAAGAGAATATACATAGGTCAGAATTAAAATCCATGTCTATAAATTTTAGACATAGGTCAAAGTAAAACCTATGTCTATAATATATGAATAGATGTAGGACATATGAAAAATGAAAAATCCATGTATATTAAAATAAATTTTAACTATACCTTCTACCCACATACCCATGTGCATTGAGATGAGAAACCCAAAAAAAACCAAATGACCCATATAGAAATCCAAACACCCTTCAAAACCCATTCTTGAATTTTGATTTACGCCATTATTACTACAACTACATTAGATCTCCTCTTTCACTTCTCCATTACAATTACAATTTCCCGCATTCTAGGGTTTTCAATTTCATCCATTGATTCATTCAATTTACACCACGCTCCAATTCCTGCAATTCGCTCTCCATCCATTTAGTAAGTTCAAATCACTTACGGACTAATCATTTCATTTTCAATCGTTAATCTTCTAATTTGTTGATGAATTTATGTATGTGTGATGTTGATGTTTTTGCTCCGGATTCCATTTTTATCGATTTAGTAAGTTTAATTTGTCGGTTGAATTAGTTACGTACTCATGATTTGATGTTCAATTGTTAATCACATCAATTTGCGAAAAAATTGATGAATTTGATGAATGTATGTGAAGGTTGGAGAAGATAGATCTTGACAAGTTGGGGCCTCAACGCAAGTCACAGCGCCATGTGGGTGGTCAGATGCAACAGAGTAATGCCGCCACCAGTGCGGCCGCTCTGTATGATCACCCCAGTGGTAGTGCTGGTGGCGGCAATGTTGGCGATGCTGTCATGGCACGATGGCTTCAGTCGACAGGATTGCAGCATTTGGCATCTCTCGTGGGTTCTAATCAATTGCCTAATATGCTTATGCAGGTATAATTGCTTGTCCGTAACCTGCATTTTAGGTGGTAAATGATTTGCATAGAAGTTATTTCATTCCTGTTCTTTTCAGTGTTGTTTGAATGAATGTAATAGTGTAATTTGAATTGTTGCAAAAAATTTCGATGCGTTTGCTTGGTGACCTGTTTCGCGTTTGCTGAGAATGTGATATTTACTGCTAATGTGTAGTACATATAACCTCCCGACCTCATTACACGCAAGAGTCCATGAGGTACTAGGATAATTTTGATGTTAGTGTACTTAGTTAATCATCTTGCATATTCTCGGTTTTTCTCAGGCCTGCAGCACACCAGCAGAAGACCCAAAGCTTAGCGCACAAGAGAAAAGGTTTATCATGGAAGGCAGCACCTTGAAGGAACCTAGCTGTAACCGTGATCCCTTGGAAAATTAATTTTATCAAAACCACCAGTCTGGGCTCTCATAATCTCTCAGTTTTGCCACAACTGGGGCACATTTATTCTTCTCACATGGATGCCAATATATTACAATAATCAGGTATTACTTAGAGAAGCAAGTACCTATCATGCTAATTTTCTAGTTCTCCGTAATTTGGGAGCAGCTCATTGTTGTTTAACTTTTACTCCCTTTTGTTGCAACAACAAGTGTCCTAGTTCCTTTTACGACAAAATTAGGAAGATAAGAAAGTGGATGGAAATGTAACTTTGTGAAAGATATTAGAGGTCAGAAACTACAGATAACATACAAGGAAAGAAGATTACGTGTAGGAGTTTAATAACAGCCAAAAAGTTTATCAATGGACTTGGCTTATTCTAATTCATCTGCTTTTGTGGGTGTTGGGGTTCAACCTTATGGAATTCAGCCTCTTTTGTGTATTTGGTTGACTATGGCTATATTTGCAAACATAGGAGGCTGGATTGCGGACACACTTATTAGCAGAGGCTTTTCTGTGACGTCTGTTCGTAAGGTAAGCATAGTGTAGATAGTTATTCAACTCAACACCTGCTTTCTACTATTGTCTATGTTGCCTTGAAAACATAAAGCACGCTAAATTCTGATTATTAGTCAACATGTCACCCGGTTATCTGTCTATACTCGATTACAAAGCTTTTTCAGATACTGTGCTATATTTAGCTGATAAACATGGCATTGTAGAATAACCTCGGCAGGATGTTGCCTTCCACAGTTGAAAAATGTTCATCAGTTACCGTTTCAAGTTTTACGTGTTGAAATAGCATGTTGAAGGGTGATACATAAATTTTACTGATCATTCCGAGGACGTAGTTATGACTTATGAAAATCACAACATATGGTTCGTGTTATATTGACCATCTCTGTGGCTCATATCATCTGTCTCCAGATCATGCAAACGATTGGATTTCTCGGCCCAGCTCTCTCTCTTTCAGTTCTAAGTCGAGTCAAGACACCGGGTTTAGCAGTGCTCTGTATGGCATGCAGTCAGGTATATTTCTTGACCTAGTTTCTTACGAGTTCCGTACTGTATCAATAATTTTTCATAGCTTAGGCAGAGATTTTCGTAGTTGGACGTTTGACAGATTCCAACCCTTTTCTCGATCTAAGGAGCTAGTTTTCTTACCACTTACGAAGTACTTAGCATCTTTTTTATTAATACAAGACGTCGGTTTTAACTTTGAAGTGTGCTGAACAGGATTACTCATAGTAGTATTTATGTTGTGTTTGCTCAAGCTGAACGATGAAGACGACTAAACACTTTCTTTGGTGACAGGGATCAGATGCATTCTCACAATCTGGACTATATTCCACAACCAAGACATTGGTCCACGTTATTCTGTGAGTTATTCTCCTTTCATTTTGCCTCATTATAATATGTCACGTTTGCTCGATACTGTAATCTTGCTTTGCTCCGTTTTAGAACATGGTTTTAAATTTGCAGGGTGTGCTACTGGGGCTATCCAACACAGCTGGAGTTCTTGCCGGGGTTTTCGGAACAGCTTCAACCAGCGAGGTATATGCTCAAATCACCCACTTATTACATTCCCATATGTGTTGTCGACCTCCCTATATCTCTGTCCATATCACGTATGCCCACTTTCTTGCTAAATGCAGTCAGAAAACATAAATTATATTAATAGTATACAACCATTGTATCATGCAATAAACCTTCAAACTAGGAATTTATGGTAAAAAGTTAGTATTTTAAATTAAATAGTTACAACATTTTAATACGAAAAAATGGTAACTATTTATCTGAAAGTGACAACTAGCTAACCTAAACTAAAATGGTCACTTTTTACCATAAATTGCAATTTTTTTACTATTGTCGCATGGTACAACGGTTGTATACAATAATTAGTTGCGTGAAAATACTGATTCCATCTAGTCCACTTTCGACAGTCAATTCTGTGACTTTTTTTATTCATTTTTTCACTTGTTTGCTGTTTTATTATATAACACGGTCATACTAACATACAGGAAAACAGAAGGACGCATGATATACGTAGAGAGACGATGCAACTAGAGAGACAATGTAAAGGGGTGTCCATGTAACACCCCTGATTTTTATAAATTAAATTTAATTAAAATTATGTTCGTATTTTTATTTTTACGATTTAACTCGTAATTCTTAAAATTGTTATAAAACAAATTTATCGTTTAAATCGTTTCAAACTCCTAAAATTCTATTTGACTTAGAAACACTTCTTATATTTAAAACATATTCTTTTCTGTTTCGATTTATTTTATACAATTAAAGTAATTCTTATCGAAAATCAATTTCGACGGTTTAAATTTTAAATTATTTATTTATTTATATTTAAGCTCGAATTTCTATTTTTGACTTGAAGTTCATTTATATTAAGTTTCGTGAAAACATTTATTACATTTCTTCGAGAAATCAATTTAATTCACTTTATCGAAAATTTATTATTTATCGGGAAATACTATTTGATCGTCTAATTATTTATTCTATCAGCTCCGTTTTCGACTCGAGTACTTTATTTACTCGTTTTATTTGTCGGCCCGATTATTTATTAATTTTATTAACTCGTTTTAATTCGGTTCGTGGGTCAGCCAACTTATCATCTCGGAATTCATTTAATTAATCCGTTTCTTTGTTTTTACCGACTTTATTGGCAGCTGATTCATTTCCCACTTAGTACACTCCCCTTTGTCTTCATTTCCACCGCTTGACTTCTCTTCATTCATCTCCCTTATCTCTTTATTTTCAATCATAACTCACGTACACTCCCCCTCTTTTGCTGCCTCTTCGTTCCTCATCATATTCAGCCAACCTCCTTTTCATCTTCATTCCTCTTCTTCACTCACTCCCATCATTTAGCAATCCTCTCGCCAGTTGTTCCCCTACCTTTTTCCGTCCTCTGTTCGTGTGTGCGGTGCTGCTACTGCTGCTGGACGTACTACTGCTGCTGCTGCTGAGCGTGCTGCTGCTGCTGATGCTGATCGCGCTACTGCTGCTGGTCGCGTTACTGTTGTTTCTTTTCTGCGCTGCTGTCTTTTATACACCGATCGACGTAAGGTAGCCGCTCTCTTCTCTAATTCTGTCTTCTGTCCCATGTTGTTGCTGATGATTTGATGTGGGCAATATTATTAATTCTGTACTTGTTGCGTCTGTTGTTGTTGCGTATTGCTGCTGCTGCGTTTATCTCCTTTCAATCCGTTTATTCTTCTTCTTCTTTCCTCTTCGCTGCTATGTTGGTTCTTCTCGCTGCTCTTACTGTTATTTGGCGTTGTTCTTCTTTCCGTTTGGCTGCTATATTTCGTTGTTTACTGCTGCTGTCATGATCTGTTTGCCGTCTCGTCCTTCGATTTCGATTTCGTTTCTTGTGTTGGCATCCCTCTGTTTTCCATTCTTATTTCTTCCTCTTTTGTTTTCGTTCGTTGATTGCATCTCGTTTTCTGCTGCTGTCATCGTTCTTCTTCTCCTGACTTCGTTATTTCAGTTCAATCTCGTGTTTTCTTCTTTCCCTTTAGTTCGTTTTGTCGTATTTATGTCTTTAGGTTGTTCTTTGGCCTGCTGCTCCGTTTTGTGGTTCTGCTACATGCCCGTTTGCTCCTCCTTCTCTCTTTTCTTTTCTTCTTCGTTCTGTCATTCAGTTGCCATCATCCTTTGTTGTTGTTGCGGTTTTTCTCGTTTGTCCTCTTCCTGCCTGTACTACTGATTTCGTTGCTTTTGAATCGGTTTTTGCTTCCTTTTGTTTCTATTGTTTTCTCCTGTGGTTGCCACCTCGTTTTAATTTTTTTCCATTTTTTTCCGATTCATACCTGGTCTTGCGGTTAGCTGCACCCGTTTTGTGCCTTCGAGTCCTTGTTTGTCCTTTTTTTCCTTAATCCTTTCCCTTCTCCGTTCTTGCTAGTCTTCCTTTCACCTCTAGTCCGGGTAAATCGATCATATATCCGATCTTTTCCTTTTTCGTGTTTCGTCATTTACGCTCGTCTCATCCTTTTGTTTTGTTTTCTCGATTCTCGCGATGGATCTTGCTGAGAAGACGGATGATTCTACAAATGGGAGTTTAAAGACAGTGCTATCAATTTGGAGCTTAGGCTGATGAAGGACAAGATCGTGATCGTTTCGATGTCGTCTCAAGGTAACTTTAGGACGTTACTCGATTTTATATCATATGTTTGAGTAGTAGTATGTAGTAAATAGTTTAACTTCGTTTTTCTAATTTTAGCTATTTATTATTGCTAATAATATTATTTTAAATCATATGCCTTATAAATGTATTACGACTTTCGATATCGTTGTATAAATCGTTAGTAAATTTAATTATTTACGATCGTTATAATATTTTGTTGGTTATCATGACGCTAGTAACTAAATAATAACGATTTCATATTTTCTTCAAATTTCGTTAATTTATAATTTTTACTTAAAAATCGTATTTTAATATTTTAATCGAAATTTGTATACTTGTTAATAAATTAATTTTCGTTTTACGATTTATTCTAATAAATGAGAAAATAGTCGATTTTGTTTTAAATATATTTTTTTGTCGAGACTATTTTCCCTAATAATTTCTTATTTGTTTCCGATTGACTATTTTTATTAAAATCCATATTATTTATTAATAAAAAATTATCTGTTAAAAATAATTTGAATTCTTCGTAAACTTATTTCATTCATAAAAATCGTTGACTCAATTAATTTCGATATCGTTTTTCTTAAAACATCTCTTTTCTAAAATTTATAGTTTTAACTCGATTTCCTAATTATTTATAAAATACTATATATTGACTTATTAAATTTTATTTATATTTTGAGTAACGAATTTAGAAATATATTAAAGTTACGATAACGACGATAAGATAATAAAATGTCAATTTCGTTAGAAATGCTATTTTTAATAAATTTCACTTATTTTAATAACTTACGTATTGTGTATAAGACTATTCCTATTTTAAGTAAGTTTATATTTATAGTAACTTTCCCTTTTTATTATAAAATGTTTATTCCTTTTATCCTCATACTATTTTTATTGATTATATCTTTTGAATATCGATAATGGCTTTGTTTTGGAGTTATGGAATAGGGACAAGTGTGAGGTTAGAGTAATATATTCTAGGGTTTACGGTTTTGCCATCAACTATAAGGCTAGTGTATCAGGAATCGGCACATTGGTTGTTGAACCGGGTGACAGGTATCCCGGGAATTGTGTACATTTTGACCTTAAGCTTAGGCCTCGCAGTAAGTCGCCGTCATAAGTTGAACTGGGTGACAGGTAATCCCAGGAGGGGTGTGCATTGTCTTAAACTAGGGCCACGCATTTATAAGTCGCCGTCCTATTATGGTTGAGTAGCCTAGTTAGAGACTGAAGTTTGATTTGTTTGAACTAAGTTCTCGAAGCTAGTTTTAGTATTCTCCTGGTGAAAGTCTGACCTTCATCACTAATCCTATCCATAACGCCATTTTGAATATTTTTATTATTATCGTTACATTTTGGTTTGCAGGTTGGCAATTTTGATGTTTTCTTCTGAAAACTTGTTATGATCTTATTGTTCCAATATTTTAAGTTTTCTCCGAAAGCTTATTTTTATTATATTATTTAATGTTTTCCATTTTAATTATTTTGATATAATAATACTGTTATTTTCCATATGATATAATATGGCTGGGAGAACGTCCGGGTTACTCCCCACTGACGTGGCTGTTATGTTTGTAACATGACAGATATTTGCTGCTGGGTTTTGGGTGTGAGCTAGCGAGTAGCGTGGATCCTACTCTTTCTTCATTCATGTTTATTTATGGATTTGTATAACCTTGTTTGGAGAATTTCCTTCTAGCCCTTTTGTAAAAAGAGGCCTTTGTATTGACTTACCATTTCTTTTAATAAGATATAGTTTGTCAGTGTGTTTTTAATCCCGACTCTACAGTGTTTCCGCCACTGTATCGCGTTAGATTTTTTAGGGGATTACAGTTGGTATCAGAGCATTGTTGCTCCCGACGCTTACACCTGATTCTAGGAAAAATACCAGTAAATGATTTGAATATTAAAGAAATATTAGTGAGAGATGGGTAGAAACCAAACTAAGGACTTAACTGTTAGGTTTATATGTTCTTGTAACTGAATGATTAGCATTGAATATTTGTTGCTTTTGTCTGGAGAAGATGGATGAACAAGATGTTGATAGGATGCTGCTTCAGATCGGGACAAGACCTGCTCAGAACTCAGGACACCTGTTGATTCGAGTGGACAACTTTGTGATACAAGGAAGATACAATGGTGATTTCCAGCACAGATCCAGTTTGCTCAAGCTACAGGCCGCCAGATGATCAATAGTAGATTTTGGTTCCCCACTGGTGCAGTAGACCCAAATGTGACTTAACTCTTTGTTGGATCCAGATGAAGCAACACAAGACTTGTGTGCTCGTTCCTCCACGAGAAGATAAAGTAATCTTTTTGTTCCCTCGTGAACTCTGGAGGCCCGAAGATTCTTCTCTGGTTCAAGAACTTAGTATTATAGAATCGTCGATTCTTTTCTTCCTTCCTCTACTTCTTCCAATCATTCTCTTATATATTCTCATCTTTTATTTCGCTTGCTGAATCCTTGCCTTATTCTTCTATTCTACCATCTTTCACTTGAGATTCTTTGGTTAGACTAAATTTTGTCTTAGTAAACACCGTACGAGTTAAGATATAGATATTTGAGCTTTGGTTAACCCCTTGTTACCTACGGTTTGAGGATTGTGAGTTATACTATGTTATCTATCTTAGTAAGCTTTTGAGGATCGATTTGAATGATAAATTGTTGATTAATGGAATTAGATTGGTACTTTAGACACTGAACCTTGGGTTATAGGTTACTTTTATTATTTTGGAGTACTTAGAGTTGAATATATTTTGGGAATGTTAAGAGTATGTCACATTTGATGGATACCTAGTACCCAACCTAGAACCGAACTTAGTGTAACTGATAATATTACTCTGGGATTCTTACATGATGCTTATTGGATGGATGCATCGCGGATATTTGGGATCATAGAGTATTGGCACCGTTGAAGGTTTTCATTAATGTTGTTAGAAATTTTGGTTGACATAGATTACCCGTGTTTCTTAAGGATTAGATCGTTGATCGTTGTGTAAAGTTGTAACCTATGAACCTTGGAGTTGAGTGATCTAAATTTGGATAAAATGTGGTTAACCGTGAGAAAAGAAATAGGTTGTACAATTAAAGGTTTTGATTTATTGTGTTGTTTTGAGAAGTACTTTTTTGCCAATCATTTTAATGAAATTTACGTTCAGAACTCTTTGACCAACGAGATTGTGGCTTCGTTGAGTTAATAAATATTTTGGTGGTTTTGCTGTTATAATATGAAATTTGGTGGAATTTTTAGAAACCTTAGCCAAATGACATGTTTGAAGATGTGTGTGTTTGCTCCGTTACCTATAAGTTTGAGCGTGTTTGAGGATTTCTTATACTTTCCCCAACTTCTGTACTTGTGTCATTATAAATATGTTGGTGATCATTTTTGAGGATTTTTGTGCCCGAACATTGCTAAATTGGTGGATCTTGTTTAGTGTTCTTTACTCGAGAAATTTGGAATATATACCTCAAGTTCAAACATTAGGAGCTTTGGATTTAGGAACCTTATCGATTGCGAGTTGGGTGTGTTTTGATGACCGCTGGAATTTTTAATTTATGAGTTTAGAATTTAAAGCATTTGTGGATTAGTATCGTGTCGATTAGATAGTCACATGAGACATTTTTGGAGATTGTGACTGAGTACTACCACCTAGCGCCTAATAGTGGACTTAACATATTTGATGGAAATTAGGAAACCGTGTTCTGGCTGTCGTACCGGGAGTCTCGAGATGGTTAACTTCTTCTGTTTTTCCTTGAGAGCTCCGTTTGACTCTCAATCTCGTTCCTTCCCTTAGTTTTTCTTAAATCCTGCTTCTTCTTCGACCAATCCCTTTGACTTCTTTATCGGGTTTGAAAATTTCTGTTTCGATTTGTCGTTGACTCTGACTCTATTTATCCGTTTACCATTTTCCCGAACCTTTGTTATGAAAAGTTTTGACTAGTTTAAAATTTTGGGCTATCGTGAAATTTTAACATTTGAGTTATAAATTTCAAAACTTCGTTTTCGTTTTCGTTTTTGGTTGATAACATATATTTAATGTTTCAAACTGCCTTAATAATTTATTTTAAAGTATTTCGAAATTGGTTCAAATTTCAATTTTCGAGCGTGTTTAAATTTTACGAAAACTTTCATAATTGCAAATGTTTTGGATTTTTATAAGATTATTATGTAAAACGATTTAATATTTTCGAAAAACTTCGTACGTCTAAGTTTTTGTTTTATTACCGTTAGACTTTAAATCTGTTATTGAAAATGTTTGACGAGTGGTTCGATTTTTATTTCCTAACTACAAAATTTGATTTCTCAAATTTTTGTTTGGTTTTAAAACAAAATAATGTCGAATTTCTTAATCAAAACGTTTTACTGTTGTTTTGAAAGTATTTGGGTACTCATCCCCCTCGAGGTCGTTTACAAATATTATTTATCGTCATTATTTTATCAAATAATTTTTAACTTGTTATTTTATTAATTTAAATGATTTTAAACTTTGGGAACTGAGCCCAACTCATCTTGAAATAAAACTTTGTCTTCGAATTCGGTTTCATGTCACGTTCGAAGTTGTAATTTTTTTTTAAAAAACCGAGATTGTGATGCGAGTTAAGCATTCTCATTTTGTTCAAATAATATAATTTGTTTTCCATTCTATTATTATGTTTTTGTTAATTTCGAGGACGAAACTTCTTTTTAGTGGGGAAGATTGTAACACCCCTGATTTTTATAAATTAAATTTAATTAAAATTATGTTCGTATTTTTATTTTTACGATTTAACTCGTAATTCTTAAAATTGTTATAAAACAAATTTATCGTTTAAATCGTTTCAAACTCCTAAAATTCTATTTGACTTAGAAACACTTCTTATATTTAAAACATATTCTTTTCTGTTTCGATTTATTTTATACAATTAAAGTAATTCTTATCGAAAATCAATTTCGACGGTTTAAATTTTAAATTATTTATTTATTTATATTTAAGCTCGAATTTCTATTTTCGACTTGAAGTTCATTTATATTAAGTTTCGTGAAAACATTTATTACATTTCCTCGAGAAATCAATTTAATTCACTTTATCAAAAATTTATTATTTATCGGGAAATACTATTTGATCGTCTAATTATTTTTTCTATCAGCTCCGTTTTCGACTAGAGTACTTTATTTACTCATTTTATTTGTCGACCCGATTATTTATTAATTTTATTAACTCGTTTTAATTCGGTTCGTGGGTCAGCCAACTTATCGTCTCGGAATTCATTTAATTAATCCGTTTCTTTGTTTTTACCGACTTTATTGGCAGCTGATTCATTTCCCACTTAGTACACTCCCCTTTGTCTTCATTTCCACCGCTTGACTTCTCTTCATTCATCTCCCTTATCTCTTTATTTTCCATCATAACTCACGTACACTCCCCCTCTTTTGCTGCCTCTTCGTTCCTCATCATTATCAGCCAACCTCCTTTTCATCTTCATTCCTCTTCTTCACTCACTCCCATCATTTAGCGTTTCCCTTGCTCCAGTCTGCAATCCTCTCGCCAGTTGTTCCCCTGCCTTTTTCCGTCCTCTGTTCGTGTGTGCGGTGCTGCTACTGCTGCTGGACGTGCTACTGCTGCTGCTGCTGCTGAGCGTGCTGCTGCTGCTGCTGCTGATGCTGATCGCGCTACTGCTGCTGGTCGCGTTACTGTTGTTTCTTTTCTGCGCTGCTGTCTTTTTTACACCGATCGACGTAAGGTAGCCGCTCTCTTCTCTAATTCTGTCTTCTGTCCCATGTTGTTGCTGATGATTTGATGTGGGCAATATTATTAATTCTGTACTTGTTGATGCTACTGCGTCTGTTGTTGTTTCGTGTTGCTGCTGCTGCGTTTATCTTCTTTCAATCCATTTATTCTTCTTCTTCTTTCCTCTTTGCTGCTATGTTGGTTCTTCTCGCTGCTCTTACTGTTATTTGGCGTTGTTCTTCTTTCCATTTGGCTGCTATATTTCGTTGTTTACTGCTGCTGTCATGATCTGTTTGTCGTCTCGTCCTTCGGTTTCGATTTCGTTTCTTGTGTTGGCATCCCTCTGTCTTCCATTCTTATTTCTTCCTCTTTTGTTTTCGTTCGTTGATTGCATCTCGTTTTCTGCTGCTGTCATCGTTCTTCTTCTCCTGACTTCGTTATTTCAGTTCAATCTCGTGTTTTCTTCTTTCCCTTTAGTTCGTTTTGTCGTATTTATGTCTTTAGGTTGTTCTTTGGCCTGCTGCTCCGTTTTGTGGTTCTGCTACATGCCCGTTTGCTCCTCCTTCTCTCTTTTCTTTTCTTCTTCGTTCTGTCATTCAGTTGCCATCATCCTTTGTTGCTGTTGCGGTTTTTCTCGTTTGTCCTCTTCTTGCCTGTACTACTGATTTCGTTGCTTTTGAATCGGTTTTTGCTTCCTTTTGTTTCTATTGTTTTCTCCTGTGGTTGCCACCTCGTTTTAATTTTTTCCATTTTTTTTCCGATTCATACCTGGTCTTGCGGTTAGCTGATCTGCACCCGTTTTGTGCCTTCGAGTCCTTGTTTGTCCTTTTTTTCCTTAATCCTTTCCCTTCTCCGTTCTTGCTAGTCTTCCCTTCACCTCTAGTCCGGGTAAATCGATCATATATCCGATCTTTTCCTTTTTCGTGTTTTGTCATTTACGCTCGTCTCATCCTTTTGTTTTGTTTTCTCGATTCCCGCGATGGATCTTGCTGAGAAGACGAATGATTCTACAATTGGGGGTTTAAAGACAGTGCTATCAATTTGGAGCCTAGGCTGATCAAGGACAAGATCGTGATCGTTTCGATGTCGTCTCAAGGTAACTTTAGGACGTTACTCGATTTTATATCATATATTTGAGTAGTAGTATGTAGTAAATAGTTTAACTTCGTTTTTCTAATTTTAGCTATTTATTATTGCTAATAATATTATTTTAAATCATATGCCTTATAAATGTATTACGACTTTCGATATCGTTTTATAAATCGTTAGTAAACTTAATTATTTACGATCGTTATAATATTTTGCTGGTTATCATGACGCTAGTAACTAAATAATAACGATTTCATATTTTCTTCATATTTCGTTAATTTATACTCCCTCCGGTCATTATTTTTCGCCCCATTCCATTAAAATATCCCTCACAAATATTCATGAAGTGGGGCGAAAAATAATGACCGGAGGGAGTAATTTTTACTTAAAAATCGTATTTTAATATTTTAATCGAAATTTGTATACTTGTTAATAAATTAATTTTCGTTTTACGATTTATTCTAATAAATGAGAAAATAGTCGATTTTGTTTTAAATATATTTTTTGTCGAGACTATTTTCCCTAATAATTTCTTATTTGTTTCCGATTGACTATTTTTATTAAAATCCATATTATTTATTAATAAAAAATTATCTGTTAAAAATAATTTGAATTCTTCATAAACTTATTTCATTCATAAAAATCGTTGACTCAATTAATTTCGATATCGTTTTTCTTAAAACATCTCTTTTCTAAAAGTTATAGTTTTAACTCGATTTCCTAATTATTTATAAAATACTATATATTGACTTATTAAATTTTATTTATATTTTGAGTAACGAATTTAGAAATATATTAAAGTTACGATAACGACGATAAGATAATAAAATGTCAATTTCGTTAGAAATGCTATTTTTAATAAATTTCACTTATTTTAATAACTTACGTATTGTGTATAAGACTATTCCTATTTTAAGTAAGTTTCTATTTATAGTAAGTTTCCCTTTTTATTATAAAATGTTTATTCCTTTTATCCTCATACTATTTTTATTGATTATATCTTTTGAATATCGATAATGGCTTTGTTTTGGAGTTATGGAATAGGGACAAGTGTGAGGTTAGAGTAATATATTCTAGGGTTTACGGTTTTGCCATCAACTATAAGGCTAGTGTATTAGGAATCGGCACATTGGTTGTTGAACCGGGTGACAGGTATCCCGGGAGTTGTGTACATTTTGACCTTAAGCTTAGGCCTCGCAGGAAGTCGCCGTCATAAGTTGAACTGGGTGACAGGTAATCCCAGGAGGGGTGTGCATTGTCTTAAACTAGGGCCACGCATTTATAAGTCGCCGTCCTATTATGGTTGAGTAGCCTAGTTAGAGACTGAAGTTTGATTTGTTTGAACTAAGTTCTCGAAGCTAGTTTTAGTATTCTCCTGGTGAAAGTCTGACCTTCATCACTAATCCTATCCATAACGCCATTTTGAATATTTTTATTATTATCGTTACATTTTGGTTTGCAGGTTGGCAATTTTGATGTTTTCTTCTGAAAACTTGTTATGATCTTATTGTTCCAATATTTTAAGTTTTCTCCGAAAGCTTATTTTTATTATATTATTTAATGTTTTCCATTTTAATTATTTTGATATAATAATACTATTATTTTCCATATGATATAATATCGCTGGGAGAACGTCCGGGTTACTCCCCACTGACGTGGCTGTTATGTTTGTAACATGACAGGTATTTGCTTCTGGGTTTTGGGTGTGAGCTAGCGAGTAGCGTGGATCCTACTCTTTCTTCATTCATGTTTATTTATGGATTTGTATAACCTTGTTTGGAGAATTTCCTTCTAGCCCTTTTGTAAAAAGAGACCTTTGTATTGACTTACCATTTCTTTTAATAAGATATAGTTTGTCAGTGTGTTTTTAATCCCGACTCTACAGTGTTTCCGCCACTGTATCGCGTTAGATTTTTTAGGGGATTACAGTCCAAGTGATCATCGCCACTGGAAAGGTATGATTACTCAACTCTACCTTTCTTATTAATCACTTGATCACTTTTGTGCCTTGTCTCTGCATGCATTGTGCTTCACGCATTCTTTGTCCATTCCTTTTTAATTTATTGAACAAGCATCGAGGAATGCCTAGCATTATGCAACTAGATTGTGTTACTTCGTCACTTCAACCTTTTGGGAGTACGTATGCTTGGCATGACATTCAAGGATATGGTACAGAATCCTACCTGATCCCTACCAATCCAACTTTTCTTTTAAAAAAGTCACAAGGGAGGGACGCATGATATACGTAGAGTAAAAGACTATACAGGGAATGTTTAGTGTGGAGTTTGATCATAGTGATTGAAAAAGTCTTACTTAGGCCTCTCTATTTTTTGTTTTCGAGTTGTTCCCTGCACTGTATCTTCATTTTAGATAAACGGATCCTCATGTCTAAAAGTTGAATTATGCTCAATCAAGCACTCGGACACGTATTTTTAATATGATTAAAATTTATAACAGGTGTTGTATTAAAATTTCATGGTTTTGGACATTTATCAAATTAACACTTAGTAGGCTCGACTTGCTGCTATAGAAGTATTGGAGATCGTTCATCAGGTAGGAATAGATGGTATACTCTTAGAATCGTCGGTTTTTTCTTGTGCTCAGATCTTGTTTAAGTCAATCGTTTTGTTTACATTAATGTGTTCTTCTTTGTGATTTTTTTCTCTTTGCCTTTATAATTTACATGTACGGTTTACTTGTATATTGGCTGCAAGGCCGCGAAATTTTTTGAAGGAATTTGGATCCAAACTTTTGCAAGGAGGTACGCGTCTTTTTTCTTCTTCTTCAAGTTTTTCTTTTATAACTAGTTACAACAAGAACAACACTATCCCAATGCCTTGACGCTCCTGTGAATATGTCGTTCCCCTTGAAGTTCTACCCTATTGTTGATGTGTTTGATTTTTCGGCTTAGGTTTTGTTGAGAGCATGCTTTTCTTAACAAATGCTTTGTTATATACCTTGCGTGTGAGAGAAATAAGCTTGTTTGGTATAATGGTTTGATCGATGTGAATTGATGCTTGTTGCCTTGTTGGTTCTTGTTTGAGAGAAAATTGTTGATGTCGGTATATATGTTGCTATAGTGTGCTTGTTAGTCGGGTAACATGGAATGTGGCTATTACATAATGAAGTACATGGTCGACTTAATCACTTCTTCTAATTTGAAGGTAAAGCACATCCACATCTTCACTACGTTAATCAAATTATTTATGATTTTGAAGTACTCGTTTTCAATTATATTCTCGATTTTTTGTAAATTATATTGAAATTGTTGCAGCACTTCAAAGAACTTGCCATGTATTCACAAGAAGACATCGATGAGGTTCGCAATTCACGGGCTAACTATTATCTTCAAAATTAGTTCGGAGAAAGGTTAAGAGGAACATCATGAGCAGCGGTGTCTTGATTCTAGTCGCTTTATTAGAGCATGTTTATTAGGTTCGGGTATCCAATTCAGATTTTTAATTAAGTATCTCTATAGTGTGGAAAGAAGAGAGATAATGTTTTGTGGCTGTAATTAATTATTTTGTTACTAATAAAATTTAATTACCATTTTATGTTGAAAGTAGTGCGCCTATTTCATTTTTTTTGTAATTTAGCAGTTCAATAGACATAGGGCGCACATAATAACCCATGTATATACTATGACAATAAACATAGGTAAAAAAATAACCCATGTCTATATTTATAAAGGCATAGGACGTACAAAAAACACATGTCTATTGTTTTTATAGACATGGGTCATTTCTTTCAACCTATGTCTAATATAAAAATAGACATGGGTTATTAGAAAACCTATGTCTATGTTTTTGATAGATATAGGTCGTACGACCTATGTCTAAGTATTTGACAATAGATGTCACTCAACTTAACATGGGTCACGAAACCCATGTCTATTGGTGAAAACGACACATGTCTATTTGATGTTTTGTAGTAGTGATTTCAAATACACACTAATGCATTTCAAAGACCCATTATGCTGTAAGGACGCATTTAAAAAACAAATACTATTTCAAACAATTACAAACGACTGCTATTTCAATGTATTTTTACAGCCAATCAACAAAAAACAATTTTGCCCCATGATTTATGACTACGTCATATTAGAAATGATTGAGGTCCGCAATAGGCGAAAACAATATCACAGACCTTGACCATTTCAAACGTCGACAAACTTTAAGTTTCAAAAAAATGTTTCTCCACATCAGAGGATATTCACAAACAATCCTCTGTTTACGACTACGCCATATTAGAAATGATTGAGGTCCGCAATAGGCGACAACAATATCACAGACCTTGACCATTTCAAACGTCGACAATCTTTATGTTTCAAAAAAAAGTTTCTCCATAGCAGAGGATATTCACAAATAATCCTCCTCGGCAACCCCTACCAGGTCCTCTTTCTCCTCCTCCTCAACGTCGACAGACAAGTCAGCAATAGGTGGGTCCTCAACGAATGGGTTGGGGCAGTTCCTCTTGTCATGGTGCCCCATCATCTTGCAGTTCTTGCACAACCATTTAGGCTACGGAAATTGCAGCAGCCTTCGTCTTAGAAGGCAGCATCCGCTTCCCACTACCCTTGATCTTGGCTTTCTTCGGAGGCAATATCGTTATTTCAGTTGCATTCGTACAGCCAAGGGTCTCCTCTATTTCTTGAGTCTTACTACAAGCACCAGCAAAGGGCGCCACATCGGATCTGAAGTCGCGAATGATGTCAGCTAAGTTACTAACGTCTTCCTTACCCATTCTACTGACATGACTGACGGTCTCATAGAACTCAGAAAATAGCCTCATGACTATAACAGCCTTCTCATCGCTTAGGCGACTCTCTGTCAAGGGACATGCATTAACATTAGGTAGAGCATCCTTCGTCCATCTACAAACCACGTACCATTCCGGGATCGTATCCCGTCCTTTGGAAGCGTATATCCAAATAGCGTGCCTGCAGAGAATTCCATACCGACGGAACTTCCTGCAAGTACAGCTGACCTCACAAGTACCTGTGAGTGCATTAAACACATAAAGAGTGTGACTCTCAACCATACTGACAGTAACTACACAACGTACAGAATGTGACTTTCTAAAGGTATAATCACACCCTTTACGTGGTATAGTCGCACCCACTATGCCGCATAGTCACAGTCCTTATGTTGCAGAATCAAACGAATTACATTGTATAATCACACACACCGCTTTTCAGGGTCACACTCTTTATTTTGTATAGTCACACTCATTGAATTGTAGAATAAAACTCATTACGTTGTGTATTCACACTCACCACGTTGCATAGTCACACTCATCGCATTTTAGAATCACACCGTTTAGGTTATATAGTGACATTGAGTGTGACTAAACAACGTGGATAATGACTTTCTATGCCAATACCTGGATTGTATTCAACAATGTAGTTGCGGTCCCGGATGGAGTCCATAACTGTTGTCGCTTCGATCCCGTCCTTCTCCTGATACCCACGAATGCTGCACGTGTACAGCGAAAACTTGACCTCTTCCTGAAAGTGTGCAAACGCCACATGCGTGTACACCCTTGTCGCGTGGGTCTCCATTGGATTCGTCATTCCAATTTTGGGAAATGTCTGCCGGTTATCGTTGTCTAGCCTCTTCTGCATGTGCCTCTGTTGGTCAATCACACTTTCGAAACGCATCCAAAACTGGACCAACGTACCTTTGTTGTCTTCAAACTTTTTGAAGAAGCTGTCCTCACTCTCTGATCTCTGCGTTGTCCTCATAATTCCGGTCATCCTCAGCTCCCTCCAATGCGCGGCGACCCATTTCCTCCTGATGTCATACACATTTTCGAACCATTCAATCCCCACAGCATCATGGTTGATCATAATCTGCCCCCACCTATCATCGAACTCCGACGCCTCGATGTCATCATCCCAAATAATTGCGTTGAGGTCCTTTACGAATTCTGAGGCCTTCTCTCTGGATCTGCCATACTTCGTTGGAACCTTGTTCATGATGTGCCATGTGCAGCACCGTTGGTGCGCTGCTTTGAATATTTTCGGGACCGCTTTTAAAATCTCGGGATCCTGGTCTGTAATGATATAACACGGTTCCATCCCACCCATGGCTTCCAAAAACCGAGAGAGGACCCAGATAAATGACTCATAGTCCTCCTTTAATAGCAATGCCCCGCAGAACTTGATAGACCGTTTGTGGTTGTCCATACCGGTGAACGGTGTGAACACCATAGAATACACGTTGGTTTCGTACGTTGGGTCGAATGAAACTGCATCCCTAAATGCCGCGTAGTTCCTTCGAGCTGCACCATCCGCCCAAATGACCCTACGTAAGCTTTCGTCTGCATCGACATCGTAGTTAAAGTAAAAATCCTCCTGACTGTCCCTCAAACTCTTGAACCGGTCTACGAACAATTGACCATCCCGCTCGGGAACGAATCACTTGACGTCCCTACCCCAGTTCTTGAAATCAACCAACGATGCTCCGATGTTCTGAAATCCGCCTGACATCTCCTTGCACATCCTGTATGCCTGAGTCGCCCCAATCTTCAGCTGCATACACAAAATTTTTCACACCGTATTAATCACGCACAGTTAGCGGTCAACCAAGCACTAACAACATTCTTCACAAACGTTACACACCCTCGAGTTACATACGATCATCTCCTTGTGATATCTTGAGAGACTTCGAGATGACTTCTGAAACTCTCTGTCGTTGACCATCAAAAGTTCGTGGTTGTGTTCCTCGATGAACACTTCAATAAAAAAACCCGCCGATCATCGCACAGAGCCTAATCCTTGCACCACATTGCGTCCTCGTCGCCTTCGTATTCCTTTTGGGTTCATACGATCCCACAAACTCTTGCCCCTTCTTCTCTCCCGTGCTCGACAACTTCACAATGTCCTGGCTAGCTGTTTTGCCCTCCTTATTACAAGCCAACAATTTCTTCTTAATCGAACTATCATAAGATCTAGTTGTCGTGTACCTCTTCGCCTCGAAACCAAAGGAACATGCGTAAGATTGATAAAACTGGAATGCTCCGTCGATGTCCACGAACTTCTGCCCTACGTAAGGCACAATCACTGTGTCTTCAACTGACATATAGGTTGGAAAAAAAATATCAGAGGTTGGAACAAAAAAAAGAAACCCTATATTACACACTAAAAACTATGAATCTTGATCCGCACGCATTCATCTCTGACCTTATTGAAATGTGAATTTTCTCAACAAGGACTGTGACTTTAAAGAACAACGATTGTGACTTTGCTCATATAACAACATGATTGTTAAAGATTAACACCCACAAAATATAAAAACTACAAGTACAAAAAAACAAAATGCAATACTCACCAACAAAAATAAAACGACAGTAATAAACATAACAATAATAAAATAACCAACACAAATATTTGGAATAATAAAGCAACTTCAACGTAATACAACTACAACTACAGCAGAAAACTACAACTACATGATTAAAAGTATTAATTTGGCTTAAATGCAATATTGACTAAATATTTGGAATGAAAACATCAACGACACAGATTTGAAAAAAAAATCTACTGACATTATAATAACCCACGTATCAAAAACTGTACTCAGCGACGTGTGACTTTCCGTCGTATATAGTGTGACTATCACATTATAACTGTGTGACTCTTCAAATTAACAAACCAAAAAAAAATTAAACGTAAATTTTTGAAATACCAAATGCAAGATACCAAATGCAGAGCCAAATATAGTATATACTCATCTTACCTCCTTCATGTTGACTGGAATTTTTTGATTGCAAATTTTCGAGCTTATGATCATCGCATGAATCTTCGAGGAACAACACCATTGGAGCATGGAGATGTATAGCAAATTACGAATTAGGGTTTAGTTATTTTAAATGATAGTATAAATAAGGGGATGAATTTTGAATTTTAGTGAAAGGAAATGGTGAGAGATTGATAGTGAGGGAGTGAGTTTTGGTGATAGAAATGATGATTGCATGCTGCTGTGGCTACTTTTACCTGCTGTTGTCTGCTGCCGTCAAGTACGCCTGTCAATCAGGCGTACCTCCTCTCCTTTTTTTGATTAATCTAAGTCATCCATCCAACCCAAATCAATGGCCAACAACAAAACTCACCAACTTCCCAATCCACCACCAACTCCCTTGATCCCATTTCTATATATATATATATATATATATAGAGAGAGAGAGAGAGGGAGGGAGAGAGAGAGAGAAGGGGGGAGGAGGGAGTTCTAATGAGTCCATCATCTATATTGAGTCTCTAAGTCCTCATCCCATCCATTGGATGGGAGATAGATGGAGGGACGAGATCCATCACTATATTAAAAAAAAGAGGAGAAGATACTGCTTCCATCAAAATAGGAAGGAATATATTTCAGTAATGTATCATTCATACTGCCATTCATTCATTCAATCTGTCGTTCATCATTCTCTCGTTCATCATTGAATATCTTCTTCGCGCCGCTGCCATTTACTTCAAAACAACACAATCAAGAATAATTCAGTCATTCATCGTATTCTTCGCGCTGCTGCAATCTACGTTAGATCAATCCGACTTAACCTTTTCATTCAATGGCGGATATGCAAATCGTAGAGCACACCAACGGTGAGTATATACTTTGTAATTTATACTGCAAACGCCAGAAACGCCATGGAAGTCATTTAGATGATACTCAATTATTAGATTCTACTTTTCTACGTTGAACTGCATAATATTAGATGTTTGATTCATCATATGAAATTTGCGCACAGACAATATATTTAGTTATTGTAGTTCACATACTGTGTTACTTTAGTGTAGAGCATCTGTTATTTTAATGACTACCATCTGTTACTTTTATGATCTGTTACTTTAATTCATTGCAATCGTTACTTTAGTGTTTTTCATATGTTATTGTAGTACATTAGAGTATCTTAAGGGTTTATGAAACCGCCATATTAAAAAAGTAATTAAAAAAAGATATTGCTTCCTATAATAATGGGACGTGATTGGCAACAAAATAGGAAACAATATCAAAGAGTAACGCCACCATTCAAAGAAATATACTACTTTATACTATCGTCCACGACTTTCAATCAAAATAACCTACAATCAAAGTACACGAGTTCAGTCAACACACTCTAATACACGTTCGGTCATTCATCTTCTTCCTTGTGCCGCTGCAACTCCTCCTTCTGTGGCTGATATGCAACTTGTCAAACAAACAAACTGTAAGTTTTTGATTTGTAATTTATACTGTAGACGCCATGGAAGCAATTACAATGCTCCATATTATTAGATTTTACGTTCATGGTATGGACACTGCGTTTTATCGCATTTTTTTAAACACATTAATGATGTATACCTGACATTTTTTTAGTTCACAGTATTCGTTACTTTAATTCACGCTATCCGTTACTTTAAAGACCGTTATCTGTTACTTTTTTTTTTGTGTAATGTGATTCTCATTAATAATGAAATAGAATATTTGCACCATACAAAACTTATCTACGTACAACTACTTTTCCTTCTATAACCCTATCTTCTTAAGCCAACTTTTATGCTTTCCTATACAATGTTGAAAAGACGGATCCTGCAACCTCACTACTTGAATGCACGCTCTCACCATCTTGATCATCCCTGAAGGTGTTATAATTCTATTCTCTAATCGAGCCTGATTTCTAGCCAACCAAATGAAGTAAATTATTCCATTAATGGCAGCCATAATAATCTTCTTCTTAAATAGTGACTTGTTTCTCCAATTAATCGCCCATTGAACCACTTCTCCCTGAATCTTCACCTCTAACCATTCCTCCAAATGATGCACACATCTCCTGCTATACGCACACTCAAAGAACAGATGATTATTTGATTCCAGATCCGCAGCACAGCACCAGCATATCCCCGAGCTAATGATTCCATACTTCTGCAATCTGTCCAATGTCAGCAAGTGTTTGTGCATTGCTAACCAACATATGAATCGATGTTTAGGCAAGCTGATCCTGTTCCAAGCTAACGAGTGCCAAGAAACCTGCTTCTGTATACCAACAAACTTACTGTAACCTTGCTGTATGGTGTACCTGCCATTCTTCCATCCGGAATTCAGATACACCATTTTCAGCTCATTTTTAATCTTGTAAATCTGTCTCCAAGTCCAACTGGAGTTTATATTAGGTTCATAAATCATCCAATCTTGCCCCTTTAAGTATATATGATTCACCCATATAATCCAAAGATGGTCCTCCTTATTACTGACCCACCACACATATTTCCATAGAAGAGCCTTATTCCATGCTACACAGTCCAGAATACCCAATCCCCCCTGTTTGTTATCAGTACAACATTTACTCCAGGGCACCAGCGGAATTTTGGAAAAGCTCTCGCTGCTAGTCCACAAGTAATTGCGACATATTGCCTCAACTTTCTTAATGATACCTATAGGAATCAGGAAAATACGAGCCCAATAGGAATGGAGTTGCGTTAAAATGGATCTAACTAGCACCAATCATCCCCCATAGCTCAGCTTCCTGACTCCCCATCCTCTAATTCTGGCCACCATTTCATCTGTGATCTTGTTGCATTAATTATTGGCTAATCGTTTGTATGAGATAGGAATACCAAGATAACGAAAAGGAAATTAACCTTGAGGAACCCTGATAACCGGAGAATAATTTCAGTATCATGAGCATTGATGCCATTCATATACAAATCAGACTTCTCTCTATTGATTTGCAGTCCAGACGCTACACTAAACGTTAATGAGCTTCTCATTATCACTTTAACCGACTTAGGATTCCCTTTACTAAATATGAGCGAATCATCTGCAAATGCAAGATGACACAGTTTGAGCCCTCTACATGAAGGATGGAATTGGAACTCTTCCGTCCTTGTTCCATAGCTTAGTATCCTACTTAGATATTCTAAGCATATGGTAAACAATAAAGGGGACATGGGATCCCCTTGCCGGATCCCTCTTCTTCCTTTAAAATACCCGAATTGGTTCCCATTAAGCGAGATAGTATATGTAGGCGTACTTACACATACCATAATCCACCTTATCAATTTCCTTGGAAAAGCTAGAGCATGAAGCATTCCTTCAATTAACCCCCATTCTATCATGTCATAGGCCTTCCTGAGGTCATCTTAAGCATGCAGCGTGGCGAACAAGTTTTCCTGTTATAAAGCCTCACCAAGTCCTGGCAAATGAGTATATTATCCACTTTGATTGGGATAGATTATTCCAGGTAAAACCGCAGCCAACCTGTTGCAAATTACCTTCGAGATGCATTTATATAACACATTACAACATGCTATCGGCCGATACTCAGTTACTGAAGTAGGCTGTTTAATCTTAGGAACCAATGTAATAGTCGTACTAGTGATCTGCTGCAGTAGCCTGCCAGAAATAAAAAAGTCCTTTATTTCTGCAATAATATCTCTCCCGATGACTGAATCTGCATCTTTAAAGAATTGAGATGAATATCCATCAGGTCCAGGCGCTTTATCAGCCGGAATACACCATAATGCTTGTCGTATTTCAGTATCACTTACATCTTTGATGAGCTCCTTTCCCATCTCATCAGTAATTACCTTTCCCATCCTCACTACATTCCTATTAACAGCAGTAACTGGTGAAGATTCACCTAAAAGCTGTTCATAGTATCGACTAAAGGCTGCTTCATTGTCCTCATGCCTATCCCATATATCCCCCTTATTATTCATGATTCTAAGAACTTTGTTCTGCGCATATCTTGCTTTAAGGGCACAATGAAAGAAATGCGTATTGTCATCACCTTCATTGGTCCATTGGCTCTTGGATTTCTGGGCTAGAAAGGACTGCTTTGCTTCTAATAACTCAGCGTAGCTAGCTGCTGCAGCCTGCTCCCTAGCCTGCATCTGTCTATTCCTCATATCAGCATGTAATTGAATCTGTATTTGCTCCAACATCAATTGAGCAGTAGTCGCTGCATTAACTATGTCCCCAAAAAATTCTCTATTCAATCCTTTGAGCGCTTGTTTCAGAATTTTGAGTTTCTTCACTACTTGGAACATTTTTATCCCATCAATATTCATATCCCAACATTCCTTAACAGTGTCAATAAATGCACTGTGCTTTCCCCACATATTATAGTATCGAAAACTTGGGGATTTCCTTTCCTCATCCTTCCAAATCAGGATAGCACATGGACTATGGTCATAAAGACCCTCAGGCTAGAACGTAATGGTTCCCACAGGAGCCTTCATTAACCAATCATCATTCACCATGATTCTATCAATGCGGCTAAATACTCTTTCATCTTCATGCTTATTATTCCAAGTAAAAAACGCTCCATTGACAGGTAAGTCATTCAGCCCACATACATCTACACATTGCTGGAAATCCTTGATTTCTGCATCCTTCACATCCGACCCTATCCTCTCATCAAAGTATAACACATTGTTAAAGTCATCCATCACCAACCAAGGACCCTTTCTAGTTTTACTCATACTTGTCAATGATTCCCACAATGCATCTCTTTCCCTTGCTTTGTTGTATCCATAAACCATTGCAACATTGAACTTGAAGCCGTTACACAGAAACATAACCTCCAAATGTATAACTTGAGCCTCCTTACTAATCTCCACCACCTGAAACCAATTAGGATTCAAAAGAATCCATATCCTCCCTCTATCACAAACATCATTATTATTAATATAACTTCACTGCCGACCAATACTCTCCTGTACCCTATCCTCATTCTTATTCTTAACTCGAGTTTCCAAAAGACCACATAAACCTACATTATTCACTGTAAGGAACCTTCTAATGTCTCCATGCTTATTCAACTTATTAATACCCCTAACATTCCAAAAGCTTATATTAACCTTTGGTATCATGATGATGGTGGAACCCCTTTCCAATACTATTTAAAATATTGAGATTGAATGAATTAGTTAAAGCCTCCTTAAAAGAAGGAACACCATGACTGAACTTCTCATTGATATTATGCACCTTGTTGATAATCCTTGGAGTGGCAGTATTAATGAAATTACCCTGCACTGGCAATGGAGTGATCTCAATGTCAACCCTAGGCTTCAGGTATCGGCTGAACCACTTTTGGAATCCACTTGACTTTAGGTACCTCCTCCTTCTTCTTGTCAGCCACCCTCTTACAGGCTATAGCGTCATGCCCAAGTCCTTGACAATGTGTGCATTTAATCGGCTTCCCTTCATAATGGATCATCTGCCGACATAGTATCCCTATTTCATCCAGGAATTCCACATATTTCGGTAATGCCTGACCCATCTTCACTTCAACCATGTACCTAGCATAACCTAGATAGTCTTTAGATTTGGTCATAGCATCACATCTCAACGGTTTCCCAACTAGACTGACAATTTTTGGTAAAGCCACACCCCTGAATTTTAGATCAAAATTATGGAGTCGAATCTAAATAGGTATCACGTCAGTATCAGTTTTCTCGATCTCACAGTTAGGAGTCCATTCCTTCACAATAAGAGGTTTACTGTCGAAGAATTGAGGCCCCAACTGTAAAATCTTCTCCCTATCTTCAGAGCTACTGAACCGAACCAAAAACACACCATTAGCCTTAGCTGCAATCTTATCAACATTCATCCCTTTCCAAATCCTCCTCGGAAATCTTGCCAATACATGACTTGGTGGATTGGCACCCAAGACATAGCAGAAGACTGAGGAAGCCCAGTAATCAAGCTCAGGTGTCACATCCTCCAATTCTATTCGAAGTTTTGGTGGAGTTGAATGGTTATTCCCTACCTCCTACCATGAACTTCCATCATCCTTCGAGTGAATTGAGCCTAGCTCATCATCATCAGACCCAAATTCTTGGTTGAAATCAAAAGGTCGAACAGGTTGGGAAGTCTCTCATTCTTCCATGTTACTGAACTCAGCTCTCACACTCTCATTAATATTATGTAACGTATTACTAGTTTTTTGTGAAATATTATTAGATGAATTATTATTCTTGTTTTTATGTGAATTACTAGTAGCTTTTTTGTTCTTCTTAGATTTTGCCATTGCTGAAATCTAGGAAGAAATCGGAAGCTTTCTCTCTCTACTTTCTCTCTCTACTAGTTATCTGTTACTTTATGTATATTTTATATGTATCTTCTGTTAATTGAGTACAAAATTACTTCAATGCACTTCATTTGTTACTTTAATTAATGTTAGTTGTTACTTTATTAGTGAGGAGTGACAGAGTTATTATAATGCAACCACATTTAATGACAGAGTGATTTTGTTTTTCAGTTGACGCAAAAGCACAGGAATGGTGCAGAGAAGTGGGTAAGAGTTTCACTCCATACGTAGGGCAAATATTCAAAGACGTGGAAGAGGCAGTAAATTTTTATAAAATTTACGCATTGGCGTGCAGGTTCGATGTGAGGAGGTATACAACGAAAAGATGGCGGGGTGGTGAGATTAAATCAAAGTTGCTCGTATGTAACAGGCAGGGTTTTAACAAAAAGAAAAATGTCAGCGGAGATTCGGCAGCCAAGGAGTCATCGTCGAAGGAGGAAGCAGTGATAGAGACGACCGAGGGAGTCGCTGTCAAGGAACCGATAAGGAAAACGAAGGTCCGTCGTGTTGGCTGTAAACAAAGAATTAGGGTTTACAACAAAGGTGGGCCTCTAAAAATTGATATTTTTCACAGTGGGCACAACCACGAGCTAATTTCACCAAAGGACATAGAATTTCATAAGATATCGAGAAACTTCACGAAGTACCATAAGAAAATGATCTTGAACAATTCACGGGTATCTGTTGAATAGTTTCTTGGTGGTTCAATTATTAAAATTCTGATAACTATATGAGTTTTCTGCACTACCAAATTTATGGGTTACTTTAATACACAAGTTATGTTACTGTGATGCATATGATTTGTTACTCTAATGCCTACCCCCTATAAATAGCAATTTCTGGTAGTTTCGCCCCATGTTACTTTAATGTCTTTTCATTTTTGCTTCAATTCTTGTCATATGTTACTTTAAGTCACTGATTTTTTTGGTGAAATGTGAGGAATGCATTCATTAAAAAAAATAAGAGTTACAAGCGCATATACTGTACATCGAGAAATTAAAAAACATAAGCATTATCGACTCATTCAAATGAGTCGTACATCCATTATTAGAAACATCTAATAGCTATATCCTATGCTTCGCAAGGCTTGAATGTCTTCTGCACTTAGTTTGTCCTTCACTCCTAATTGCACCCTCCTTCTGGCATTAGCAATAATCTCTTTGGCTAATATTTCAGGATGGGTGATTCTTCCTTTGATTATAGCCCCATTTCGTTCAATCCATACCATGTAATAGCATCCCGCTAAGACTGACGCATATAGTTTTCAGCATACATCATCAGGTTTCAATGTCTGTATGCTTAGGCGCAGGTCACATCCAGTCCATTGCTCAACACTCTTCATCAATCGCTTACTGAATGGGCAGTCGAAAAAAAGATGTTGCAGTGTTTCTGGATAGTGGTGGCACAAACAGCATCTTTCACCGTTCACTCATCCGAGTTTGTATAGTTTATCCTTGGTGTTAATGCCATTATTCATAATCATCCAAGTGATGTGCGCATATTTTGGAACAGTCCAAGTGTTCCACACGAATCGAACCCAGGTAGGAACAGTAGGATTGGGACAGAGCCAGTCATACCCTCATTTCACCGAGTAGCCAGCAGGATCAGCGATTCACTGGCCAGCATTGTATCCAGGTTTCATTCTTTCTTTTGTCTTGCATATGGACTTCCAAGTCCAAGATATATCAGGTGGGGGATATATTGGAGGTACGCTGGATATATTGGAGCACCTGGTGAGAAGTTGAAGTCACGGACTTGGTAAGGCGGTCAGCCAAGACGACGCCAGAGTCGGAAAGCAGAGCGGTATAATGAAACTCCGTGTTCTCCTCTAGAAAAGGAATGCTCGGAAGCTCACGTGCAGGGTGCTTTGCTTCAGGGGAAGCAACATCCGCCTCCAAATCCACCACATCAGCTCCTGAGGGCTCCTTACCCTTCTTCTTTCTCGGCTCCAAAGGGGCACTCTCCCCAGTCCCCTCTGAATTCACAGGGTGCGATCCCTGGGAAGTTCGGGGCCCGGCTGGAGAGACGCCCTGCTTCTGACCGGGGGAAGGGGTGGCCCCTGAGGTGACCTCAGTGTCCCCTTCATGGATACTGGGGGAAGGGGTCGTCGGCTTTGCTGACGGCAGTCGGGGAGGGAGAGGCAGCCTCCGACCAGCAGCGAAATCCTTTACAAGCTTCATCAAGCTTTTCTCCCCTTTCTTGAAATTTGAAGGGAGGGAGGGACGCTTAGAAAGGACGACAAACTCCTCACTCAAACCTAACCTCTTAACTTGCCTCCTTGTCCAACGACGAGAAGCGAAGTCTGCAAGAGAAAAAAGGGCAGTCAGTTAAAAAGCAAAGGAATAAGAAATCTCAGAAAAATCGCGCCAGCAAAAGCCCCCCAGAACTACCTTCACGGCTAGTGATTAGGCCCAATGGGAGCAAGTACTCATCTGTGGCTATGAGCTCAGCGTGGGGGAGCCAGAAAGCAGGGCCAAAGACCCCGGACTTATCTGCAACTATTTCAAACTTCTTGACTAAAATCTCCTCTCTGGCACTCAGCTTTACCTCCAGGGCCTTCCCCCCGACGCCCGGGTGGTACTCTTCGCGAGTTTCCATGCGGGTATGGACATGATTCCTAAAATGCCTAGGAATCCTCCACCCTGACACGCTATGTACGTACAAGAAATTATTCTTCCAGTCCTTCAGGCTGCTCAAAGCCGGCCAGACCAAAGCGTACTTCTTCTGTCTCTGCAAGGACCAATACCCAGGGGAGCCGTCTCCCTCTGACGAAGATACCATTTGAAGACCCACCATGAAACAAAGGGCATCAATGTAAGGCCCCTCACCATGGAAGAGACAGGTCCAAGTGTAAGCTATCAAGGACCTAATAGCTGAGGCAGTCAGCTGAGCTATAGCAACATTCATCCTCCTGAAGGTCTCCTCCAGGAAGGGATGAAGAGGGAATCGCAGGCCGAATTCTAAAGCCTTGTGATAAACAGCCACACAACCCTCCGGGGGGCAGCATACCGTGTCCTTTTCCCCTGAGACTACGACAGTGTACCCCTCCCCAAAATTATAGAACTTCTCAATTTCCTCGACAGCATTGCTTTCTAAGATCAAGTCCCTATTCTTGGCCTCGGGGTAGGTCTTTAAGGGAACCAAGTATTTCTTCTTATCCAAATAGTAAGTTTTCCCCCTCTCCCTACGGATGAAGGGGCCGGCAATCCTGGAAGGGTCTACTTCCAAGGCCTCATTATCAGAGTCAACAACGTCAAAGGGAGCGGGTTCGGGTGATTCAGCACCCTCTCCCCTGTCAAGATCATCCTCTTCCCTGGGTCCAACCCCAGAAGAGGAAGCTAAATCGCGCCTATCCCCGTCTCCACCTTCATTCCTCTCAAGTAAAGAACCAAAAGAAAAAGCGCGAACTCGAGACATACTGGGTATGAAGAAAAGTACCGATGAAAGGGAAAGAAGACAAAGATTCAAAGAAAGATTCTAACCTAAAAAGTCGGTCGTCACCGAAAAAGGTGACAGTAAACGCTTCTTGATCTCACAAAGTTCCCAGCAACAAAGACGGTTTGAGAATATGAGAGAAGTTTCGAATTTCAAAAAGAGTAAAAGAAAGAAATGGAAGAGGAGAAGGGGCTTATATAAAGCTCAGGAAGCCAAAAGGTCCACCTCTCTGACAAAGCGTTCCCAGCAATCTACCCCACGTGTCACGCGTTGAACATGAGCCGTTCACCCCTTCCCAAGAAGAGCCTCGAAAAGGCAAAAAGTGTTAGAGGGACAATCAGCTGGTAACGTCATCCCCGCAAAAAAAAAAAGCATATAAGAAGCAACAAAGTCACTCGGATTTCCTTCATTAGCCTTAATGGAAAATGGACGGGTTACATGTCATGCCTGGCAAATAAGAAAAGTACATAAGGAGCCTAAATTTCCGGCTCGACGCACCTATGCCCTGCTAAGCAGGTCTAATCATTATCTAAGTCTGGAGAATGGTCTCCAGGGCTACTTTGACCCCCGAAGTCCGACCCCCAATCCTAGTCTGGGGAGTCCTCGAAAGAGTCGTCAGGGAGTCCATCCTCATCCCTGTCCCTCAAACAGCCTAGACCCTCACTATCTTCGGAGTCCCGGCTACTGTCATCCCAATCCCTGCCATAGGGAACAGCCTGGGATTCATCACAAGTACGACAGCCTGTTCTCTTCACAGGAGAAGAGGGGCCTGACCCCAGGGAAGAGTCTGCATCAGAGCAGCCGGGGTCAAATTGTTCAGGGTGCAGCCACGGGAAACATTCGTGGCAACCCCGATCAAAGCACCTACCTCCCTGAGGGCAGCGCTTAAACCTGGAAGCAGCAGGAGGCGAAGATCTCTTAGGGCGCTTGCCCGCCCTGATGGAAGCTTTCCGACCACTCCGACGAGGGTGTGGCCGTGAACGACGGCTGCGGCAAATGGCCCGGTAAGCCGCCCGAGCATACCGGAGTCTCCAAAATCCTTTGAAAAGAAAGGTGACAGTACGAACTCCATGGCGAGTAATGGATTTTTTGATCCAAACCATAATTCAACAAAGAGAAGTGGAAGAATTGAGGATGAGTTAAACAAAAATGACAAGAAAAACTGGAATTTATACAAGTGAAACGCAGCATTAAATGGCATCCCAACCACCCTGGAAGAGAAAGCCACCAATCACAAAGTCTTCACATTTCCCGAAAATCCATAAAGCAAAAAGGGTAATCATTGCAAGAAACCCCTCAACTCTTTGCATACCTGACACAGTTGAGCTTCATTCCTCGGGAAAGTACAAAGCATTAAATGCAGCAGCGAAGGTGGAAATAAGTCAACCTCCCTCCATCTAAGCAAAAGTCGCCAGCCGAAGGGAAGCCTTGCTCCCCCCTAGCTTGCGAGGGCCAATTGATTGGGGTCGGCAGCCTGACACTGACAGCCTGCTAGGCAGGCTCCCATAGGATTGCCTAGAAGGCCCAGAAACCGACCCGGCGAACAGTCAAAACAAAAACATAGAAGTGGGAAGACCTACCAAGGATTACAGCTGACCGCCGGGCCAGCAGGGTGACGCAGCCTGCTGGAGCCTAGCCCTCACAACTCATACCCGCCTACCCCCTGGGGAAATCTCCGCAGGCAGGGCAGGGATCACCAGGGGCCTCCTCGTCATTTTGCCTAAGGAAATTGAGAGTGGATGGATGAGAAGACGCCACTTGTCACCTCCTTATCCACCCATTCTCCTTCTACTTCCCTCTCTTGTGAGAAGGTATAAATACTCTTCCATTTCCCACAAGAAAGGGGTTGGATTTTCTCTCTCTAGAACTCTTACTCTTAAATCGCCACCTAGTTCCTCACGAGCTAGGTTTCTTAAGGCATTCACGGACTGACTTAGGCATCGGAGAAGGTTTCCTCGGACAACCTCCGAGGCCCTGTGCGTTCTGTGTAAAGGGAGCCAGCCCATTCCGCCGGGAAGGTCCGACTGAAGGAGTAGGAGGAAGGAGAGCCAGTCGAGATTGACCGATTGACATTCAAAGCGACATTGAACGATACGAACCCGAATTCCACGTTGGGTTAATTGATTCCAATACCGGAACAACATTGATTACAAAAATCACATGTTTTAAATGGAAGATATCACATACAATATTTAATATGGAATGTATGATCAATTTTTTTTTTAAAAAGTACAAACATATTGTATTCCGTTTTAACCAAATAGTTGCTTTATTTTTGTTAATAGGAGATTGCACTATCCCGTACAATATTTTACATAGAATATAAAATAGTTATGATTATTATTGTATATCTTTCTGATCATATTCGAAAATCATATTCTTAACATCGATATAAAATTTTGAAACTATATAAAAATGGAATATATATTCCGATTGCTTTTACAAATCCTGATATATATATATATATATATATATATATATATATATATATATATATATATATATATATATATATATAGGAAAAACTCACCGAAAATTCTCTATATAAAACTCTAAGACAATACCAGTTACTAACATTTTCCTCAAAAATACACTAATTTAAATTGAGAAGTAAAAGAACATTTCATTAATAAATTTGCAAACTATTCATTTTCATTAATGTTAAAGAAATTGACAAAAAAAACTTCTTTTTATGAAAATAATTAGATAAATTTTAAGATACGATGTCATTAACCTTGAGAAAAAAATCAGTTATCTAAAAACTTTATTTTTGAAATGAGCTATTTACTTTAACTTTTACAAAGATATACTCTCCCCGTCTCAATGAATTCTTTGTCTATTCCATATTGGGGCGTCTCTATGAATTCTTTGCCTTTCTATTTTAGAAATGCTATATATATATATATATAGAGAGAGAGAGAGAGAGAGAGAGGAAGGATCAAGTGAGTCCTTCTATATACATTGAGTCCATGAGTCCAATCTTGGACCATTGATCAAGTGGAAGATGGATGGTTGTGATTGCTTGAGATGAAATAAGAAAATAACTAACAAATCTTGGTAAATATATCATTTCTCTCTCTTCCTTAATTATCTCAATGCAAATCTTCGCTCTCCTATCAATCTTTTAACTGCTTCTTTCTCTCACACAACAAGTTTCTTTAAAATTAAGTTTTTTTCATCTTCACCAAAAAATCATCATTTTTCTACTGTCGTTGTACGTATGTTACTATGTTACTGTCATAACCCGTAAACTGTGTTACTTTAACTCATACAATGTGTTACTTCAATTCCTGAATTGTGTTACTTTAACTCATACAATGTGTTATGTTGTATAATAGTCTCTTGCAAAAACTGTTACTTTAACTCATACAATGTGTTACTTTAATTCATGAACTGTGTTACTTTAACTCATAAAACTTGTTACGTTGTATAGTCTCTTGCAAAAACTGTTACTTTAACTCATACAATGTGTTACTTTAATTCACGAACTGTTGTATAGTCTCTTGCAAAAACTTTTACCTTAACTCATACAATGTGTTACTTTAATTCATGAACTGTGTTACTTTAGGAAAAAAATATATGTGTTACTCTAACGCAGTGTAGCTGTTACTTTAACGAACAAATCATGTTACTATAAGAAATGGTTGTGGTTAATCTAAGAATGAATGATAAACAACGCTAATATCCTCAGTTACTTTTATGCATTATATTTGTTACTTTAAAGAACGAATGGTGTTACTACAATACATCTGAGATGTTACTCTAACCAAAAACGCATGTATTAAATAAATATAGAGTTAACTGCAACGTTGTACATCGTTATATGTAAAAAAATATGTAAAAAATCAGTTATTCTTGTAAACCCACAAAAAAAACAACTTCGAATCCGCAAGCCTGCGCGTAGATTTTATAAAATTCCACCGCCTCATCGATTTTCCCGAATACTTGCCCCATGTTCGGAGTGAACGCCTCATAAGTTACGCCCATGGGACATATGTGTTACTTTAAGTCATAAGTTGTGTTACTCTAACTCGTAAAGCAAGTTACTTCAACATCAGCCCCAAAAATCTTTTTTAATGTTCAGTGTGTGTCACTCTAATTAAAATAAGGTGTTACTGTAACTTAAAACGTATGTTACTTCAACGCCGTGTCTACTTAATCTATGATTAATCAAATCCAAAAACCATTGATATGAATCTATGATTAATCAAATGAATAAAATTCCACATTTTCCGGTGTTGTCCTGTGCATTCGCATCTTTGCCAATTCCACCTGCACAAAATTAAACAACGTTGCGTCGATGCAACCAATGTGTTACTTCAACTCATAAGTTGAGTTACTCTAACTCGTACAACACGTTACTCTAACATCATCGTCAAAAACCTTTCTCAACGTTCAGTGTGTGTTACTGTAACTTAGAACGTATGTTACTTCAACGCCGTATCTGCTTCAATAGTCAACAAAACAATAATATCAGTGGAGATTATGGAAAAACCTAAAAAACAAACATAAAACTCTGGAATATATACTAACAAAAGACCAATTAACCATTGATATGAATCTATGATGAATGAAACGACCATGAAAGCAATATCAACATGAAAATTGACGCAAAAAACATGAACGCAAATTAATCAAGATGATGAATAAAATTTAACGCAAAACATGAAAACAATATCGAAACTCACCATTGTTATACTCGATGAATTGCTTATCAATAGTTGATGAAGATGTCGCGATCATTGAATTCAAGGTGATGGAATTTCGAGCACAGATTTGATTGAATGAATGAATGAACGTGATGATGGGAGCATTTTTTTTTAGGTTTTGATGAACGTATAACGTGAATGAATAAATGAGGAATGAAATGATTATGGGAGTTATTGTTTCCTAAAATCAAGGGAGTTGTTTTAAGATACTAAATATCTCTTCTTCTTTTTTCTTTTTTTTTAAATACAAATATTAGGATGTATCTTGTCCATCCATCCTCATCCCATCCAATGGAAGGAATGAGGACTTATGGACTCATATATAGAGAAGGACTCATAAGAGCCTTACTCTCTATATATATGTGTGTGTGTGTGTGTGTGTGTGTGCGCGTGTGTGTGTGTGTAATTTGACCTCCTCATGAATTTGGCTTCACATGTCACTTCATCATTGGATCTTTTCCTCTTTGTGCCAAAAGTAAAGGCAAACCATTCATCGGGACGGAAGGAGTATATACTCAGTCGATACCACTAAGATCTTCTCATTTATTTAAATGTGAGGATTATAATTATCATTTAGAATGATTATTTTGGTAGGGGAGACTACAAAATAGGGAATATACTATTAAAATCCATATAAAAAAGTTTTACAAATTACATAATATAAGTCTTCCACCTGAGACGGTCCATTTTTAATTTATTTTTTAATTTTCTAATGAAAAACGGAATAATTTTTTTACACAAAGAGAACGTATCACGGCGTACTAACCATTAAACAAAGTACATTATTATACAAATTTTGATAAATATTTATGTATTTTATTGTATGTTAAAGAGACAAGTGGGTATCTCGAGATGTGAGATGATATAAACCGAGTATATAAAAAATACTCCCTCTGTTTCAATGAAAGCTTCCACCTAAAAAATGGCACATTTTTTAAGGATAATAATAAAATATTCAAAAGTAGAGAGGGTGTAATGTAGGTGGGTCACCTAGGTAAGAGTGAAGAGTTATACCAAAAAAGAAATTTACGAAAAAGGAAAAGTGGAAGCTTTCAATGAAACGAAGGGAGTATAAACAATATTTTCATTAATTACACGTTATTTAATACTCCGTGCATTTCAAGACATTACTCAAATATTTTGATTAGTTTTGTGATTTAAAAAATATTTTCCTATTTCTAAATTATACAGTCGATAAATAATAAAAATAAAATAATAATTTTTATTTTGAATCTTAAATGAAATATTCTATAAGATAAATATAATATAAATACCGTGCATTGCACGGGGTCTATACTAGTTCCTAGTACTAATCTATCTAACTACTCCTATATATACTCTACGTACCACTCACTACTACTATTACTTACTGTTACTACTTCCAGTATGTACTACTCCTACTCATACCATACTACATACTCTCCGTACTATATTACGTACTATTAGTTCTACTATATTCACTCCCCCGTCCTTCTTTATATAATTGGAGCATCGGGAATGAGGAGCTAGTCAGTATTTGGTGGAATCATTTTTATGGAATCGTATTTGGGTCAATTCACAGTGGCGGACCTAGGATTTTTGGTTTAGGGGGCACAATTTTGTTTCCTACTTTATTTTTACGATATATTTTTCTCTATAATCCATGAATAATGAGACCTTTAAATGATTATCCGACCCGAATAATTGCCCGAAAAACACTCATTAACCGTCCGGAAATGATCCTAACCCGAAAGTGACTGATCCGATATAAACCTTATTATTATTTTAGGGTCAGAACCTGTCAAACCCAAAAATAGACAAATACCGTAAATTAGATCATACAGTAGTATAAAACAATTAAGAATAAATTTGTACTCCTAAGAGTATTTATAATAAAAGGTAAATAAAATAATCATTTTAAAAAAGCGTTAATATGACCCGTGTTTGACCCGAAATCCGTCTAACTCGATCCTTATAAACCCTATATTTTTCGAAACTTGAAATACCACTACAGTTAAAACTATTGAGAAATAGTTGGGGCATAATAAATTTGTTCCGTTATTATAAGGCATTAACCATGAGGTAGTGGGATTGGTAAAATTGTCAATATTTCATACAAACTACTCGGGTTCAAATTCATTTCGACCTTTTATTCTTAATAATGTTAATAAATTCTCCGTAATAGCTATTAAGGTAACCAAACTTTTCTTCTAACAACATTTTTTATATATAAGTATATTATGTTACTAACTTAATAAATTGCTTATTTAAATATTTAGGCTTATTTGTATGACTAAATTACTTATATATATATAAATGTTATGTGATATTTTATTTGTGTTATATATTTTATTATGACTAAAATTAACTTGACTAAATTATCACCTGTTCAATTTATTTACTTATCACCTTTATATTTTATGTTTATATGAGAAATTGAGAAAATGAATAAAAGAACTTAAATTAATAAAATTTACTTATATCATTTTATTGATTCATTTCTATTTAATACGTGTATTTATTCTATGTACTCTATATTTTGTATGTATTTTATATAATTGTAATTTTGGTCGTATTTAATTTTCTTTAGTACTTTTACATTTGTTTATATATTATAATTATAGAGTAAGTTAGTAACCTACAAAATATTTTATTTTAATAATACTTAACTTATTATTTTTATATAGGTAGAAATTTATAAATTTCATTTTTCCATAATAAATGAATTTATTTTATTACAAAAATTTTACACGACATTGATAAATATTTAAAAAATGATCTACGTCAAATTTTGTAAATCGATTAAGTACGACTTAATTTATATTTTTCAGAAACTTCTATATTTTCCAGAAACTTTAAATTTTAAAATAATATTTTACTATTATTGTACCTTAAATTTTATTTTTATATAAAACTTCATTTTAAAAAAAATCTATTTTAAAAATATTATACGATATTTGGGATATAATGTTTTGGGTGACACTTGAGGATTAAAGTATGACGTTGTCACACTGAAAGTAAGTATTTCAGGATTTGACTGTTTCAAATGAGTCCGACCAATTATTAAAGATCACCAAATAATGTACTATTTGTTCACGGGCGACTTTTATATAAAGTTTACGATGCGAGTCTGGGACGAATAGCTTGTGTTGGATTCTACCATTCGTGGTGTTTCAACTGCACTTGTAATGAAAAGCAGACTCGGAGGCTGCGGTCCGAGAGTCGACCTAGTGTTTAAGGTAGTTGTCCTACGGCAGTGAGAGCTGCGGTTCAAGAGTCTGCGTAGGGTATGTGCGCATGTTTAGACAAGTACTTGATCAGTATTACCACCTAGGTAGCGGGGGCAGAACAGAATTATGAAAACTGCGGGTTCCCTCTTGGTGATGCAGAGAACGTAATCATCAGCTTTCATTTCAGCCCAGAGCTCCGTTTATATAAACGTATAATATAATAGAAGTTCGGGCCAAATTGAGCCTTACGGGTGAGATGTAAACCTCATAAGATCGGTTCGGTCTACGAGTCGGTAACACGGTTACTTCTATTGGTGAGATGCAAGCCAATTGAATGTAGCGGTGATACTAGGAGCCACGACTCGTGTGTTTATTCTCTGTTTACGTGAAAAATGATTTTAAAATCAAATGGTTGCCAATGTCCCATCTTTTAAACTTTATCGTTTTCATCACCTCACATGTTGGTTAATGAAATTAAAGGAAACTATCTATTACGTGATATCCTTTAGTATTTTTGTAAGCATATTATTTTTTATTCACATGATTGTCTTATGTGTATGAGGTGATGTTAGATGGTCGGCTTGGTTGTTGTCCCGCTCAGCGTCCACTGTTTTATTTTTTTGCAGGTCTAAGACGTTGGGGGAATCGAGCGAGAGATTTTAATAATATGTTTTGTATAAAAATACTATCTTTATTCTGTACTAAGTGAATCAAGACTATGTAACTAATAGTCGTTTGTTGTAAGGATCCGTAGCGATCCGGATTTATTTACACTCTGATATAATTTTAATTAAATGACTTAGATAACTTTCCTCATTATCTACTATTTTAAGTCATCAAAAATCCGAGTTGTTACACTCATCATCGAAGTTCAACCCGGGTATACCATTAATCTCATACAGGGGTTTAGTACGCTACCCCTCCTCTTTAGTCGGTCTGTTCCTTTGCTGCTTCTCCCCCTTCAAATTGCTTGTTGATCATGAATGTTTACTCCTACCTACATTGCCTGCTTTCTTCAACGTTTTGGATGCAGAGTTACGAGCCATGAGAGGCAAAAATCGCCTGACGTGTCACCAGACACCTCTCGCAGCCATAGGGTTTATACCATACGTTTATATGCATTCATAGAAATTTGGACGTGAGCACCTCGGCTTTTAATTCACTGATTGTTTCAGCTGAAGATTGGTGCTACACAGAGGTACTAGATGTGTAAGGAGCAGGTTGTAGGGTTCGCAAACGTGGGTGCCAGCTTGGTTGACTCCAAGAACTTTGGCAGAGATATAAAGTGTTTCGTCCATGAGAGGGACGGTCAGTTATTCATCGATCGTTTCAGGGACATGAAGGACAATCGGGAAGGATTCTTTTTTTGATTACGAACTGGATGACGATTGTAGTTTGAGCAGGGTCTTTTGGGCTGACGGTATTGCTAAGAGAAACTACAAGTTGTTTGGTGACGTAGTTTCGTTCAACCCAACATACGGGACAAACAAGTATAAGATGATTTCACCCCGTTTACCGGCGTCAATCATCACAAACAATCGGTGACTTTTGGTGGGGCTCTAATTACGCACGAGAATTTTGAATTATTCAATTGGGTGTTTGAACTGTTCCTGGATGCCATGGGCGGCAAGGAGCCTGCGTACGTCATCACTGATGGGACCCGGGGATCATATCGTCGTTCTCGAAGATGTTCAAATGGGCGTGGCAACGATTTTGTATGTGGCATATAATGAATAAGGTCCCCACTAAATACGGTGCCTCGAGGAGTGAGTACCAGGAATTTCTGAAGAAATTGAATGCAATAGTGTAGGATGACGAGATCGATGCAGCGGAATTCGACGAGCGATGGATGGAAATAATGGGGGGCACGACGTGGGGGATGTTCAGTTGTTCGCATCTACCTTTTTGATTAGGAAGCAGTGAGTCATGGCACACTACATGGATCTGAAGATGGGTGGCTTAATGGAAACAACACAAAGATCGGAGAGCGAAAATAGTTTCTTTAAACGGTTTGAGAACCAGCATGGAACATTGGTTGAATTCTGGATGCGGCTTGAGAGCGCCATGGATCAGCAGAGGTATACCCAGAAAAAGCTTGACAGCGAGAACATACAATCCCTGCCCAAGACAATAACACACCTGCCAATAGAACAGTAGTACGCCGGGAGGATCTATACCCATGTCGTTTTTCACGAATTTCAGGAGGAGGCTAGGTATTCCGTGGGTCCGTGCAGCGTTAGAGGTTTTGCTGAAAAAGATGGGGTTGAAGTGACTACAGTGAAGGATGCTACTTAGGGTAAAGAATTTCGTGTCCACTATAAACAAGGTACACACTTGCCTGCTCGTAGTCTTCCTTTTTACGTGTTTTATGAATTACAATAACAGAATGCATGTTTTGGAGTAACAAAGAGTTTGAATTAAAGTAACGCGATTTGTAGGTCTTGAATTTAATTGTCTTAATGCTTTAATAACCTCCTGTAGAAACATCAGACGTGAGGTGCACGTGTAAATTGTTTGAGACAAGGGGAATATTGTGTCGACACATAATTTGGATATATTCATCGAAGGGTCTGAACGGTATACCCGATAACTACGTTGCCAGGAGATGGTCAAGGGATGCATTGCGCAGGGCTCATGTTGGTGATGACGAAATGGAGGGAGATGACATTACCATCATAGACGGAAAGCAAATTGAGATGTCTAAATTGTGGTCGGAGGTTCATGAGACGATGGGTATTCTATGGTCTGTTGATAAAGAAGATGTGGAGAGCACGTGCGCTTTGATCCACGAATTCAGGATGAAGCTTAAGCCAATTGGGGGTACCAAGACATTGAATAAAACCCAGGAATTGGAAGAAATGCTTGGATGTACGTCAACTGCAGAGATAACGATACTCCCGCCAAAAATTTCCAAGACAAAAGGAAGCGACAAAAGGATGTTATCGAGCAAGGCGAAATCCGTTGCACTTGCAAAAACGCCCAAGCGCATGTGCAACAATTGTAAGCAGATGGCGCATCATTACAAAAGGAATTGCCCCAATCCCTTTGCAACACGGTCGCCACCGATTGCCGAACCGTCTGACGATGACTCAGAATCAGAATCAGAATCAGAGGGAAGAAGATGAGGACGAGTAGGATGAAGAAGATGAACCAGAATTCTTATTAGAGCAGTATTGTTATTAGAGTAATGTAGATTATTCTTTACAGTAACACATTGAACGAGTTACAGTAACACATTTTTTTGATGTTGATTGAACGAGTTAGAGTAACACGGATAATGGTAACAGGTGTGTGAATCTTTTGAATAAAGAACACACATTTTTTTGTTTAGGGAATACTTAATAAAAAAGACATTACTCTTTTGTATAATTGGACCTCCTGTGTTTGCAAGAAACTATTATGCAGCTTAAAAGAGTTCACGAGTTAAAGTAACAAACGTAATGAATTGCATTAATACAGTATACGAGTTAAAGTAACAAAGCTTTCGGGATATGATAATGTTTCTGTTAAAGTAACAATCATACATTGTATTATGCAGCTTAAAAGAGTTTACTAGTTAAAGTAACACATGTAATGAATTGCAGTAACACAGTATACAAGTTAAAGTAACAAAGTTTTCGGGATATGATAACATTAAAGTATGTCATCAAAAATGACAATCATTGTTTGTTTGGCAAAATAATTTGTCAACCATGTACAAAATGATGCTTAGTTTTTCTGGTAAACAAAGATTACAGTTAATCAAACCATTTACGAGATACTATTTCTGGCTCTTTCCTCGCTTAGCCTTCGCTTCTTCGATTAGTTTTGGTCTCGCTACCTCAAACTTGGTTACACATCCAATCAGCCGCTTTCGGACATTGTTTATGTCTGCTTGAAGAAGAGTGGCTGCAAGCTGGACCACCAGGTATCTTCTGTTTACCTTCCTCTCTAGGTCAACGTGTTCGAATTCACGGCCCTCGTACATTAGCATGTGCATCAGCAGGAACGTCCCCGACTCATCCTTGTTGGTGACCTTGGACTGCCAGTTCAGTTTAGTCACACGGAACTTGTACTGCACTATATCTTCCGCACCACTGACAGAATGATGGTCAAGGAAATCACTCATTGTCGCCACCTGAAAATCATTGACGATAATATAAGATGACCTCAAAAAACATGGCACACAAGATTGTGATAAAGAACTGATGAAATGAAGAATAGAGAAGCTCACAATTATCTTGATGGCTGTAAAGAGTTCTGTCTCTCTGATGTTTGTGTAGCAACAATGGTCGAGGAGATTGACTGTATTCTTCTTTCGGTTGACGACTATGTAGGAGAAGTACCCGTCAATGTTGATGGGCACAAAAAATAAGTTCTGCATCCAGCTGCAATGTACCGCCGCAATTATCCCTGAAAATGTTCCATTGCTCCATCAAGGCGTCGGAATTCTGAGTGGATATGCACTCCGCATCGTGGGCAATAATCCTCATTATGGTATCCTCATTATGGTATGCTGTAGTGAAACATAGAATTCTTCTTACTGCAGCACGTGGGGAGTGTTACTCTAACAGAGTTGAAGTATTACTCTAATCAATCAATTTCCAAGAAATGAAGAATATAAGGAGAGCATAATGTATACGCACTATATATCCTACCACATATTGCCCCATCCCATAATTCTATACATAAATTTATAAACAGTAACTCGTTAGGCATACCGTCTGTCGTAGACCAAAGAAAGTCATTTTCGGAGAAGCACCCGACCCGCTCTCACCTGCGACGCCTGTTCATCAACATTGACATGCACTTGACGATAGATGAAGACATGTCGTTACCCGGAATCATGGACATTACATCACCCCGGGTGATTGCAGCCAACGGTGAATACTCCGCCACCATTTCGCTGAATTCAGAACAGATCAATAGGGATTGCGAATAACAGATAAGTGACAAAAAATTAAACAATAATATATTCCCAATGTGTGTAGTGTTCGTCATATTACATGTTGTTGTAGTCGTTGTGCTGAAATAAGCAGTAGTCCACTACATTTTTCCGCAGGATGGGGATATTGCTCAGCGCGGTCTTGTTGTTTGCAAGGAACGGGCATGCCATTGGGAGACTGGGATCTACACCGCCACAATCGATGAAGCAGCCTAAGCCATCCCCGTCCCCCCTAGATCGACTCCTAAGGATAGATAATGACCCGGTGGTGACTGGTCATTGATGCGCGGTTTCTGCAGCAGGTGTTTTTGGAGTGGATGGTGGAACATGGCTCTTCATAGTGGGTCTCACATCGGGAATCGGCTCTCCTGACCTCTTGTCAGACTCATTGATCGACGTGGCAACAGCTGACATAGTCTTACTATTGACAAGGTTAGCTTTATCAGCTACGAAGGAGGACACCCTCGATATCAACACATCCCTCTCCTTGTTAATGTCGTAAAGACACAACGTCGCGGCAATTTCTGCCCTATATAGATTGTTCGTTTCGCTCATGCCCAGGGGATAGTCGATGAACTCATTCCCAGCATACAACATCATGTGTATCATGAGGTATACGCCGCAATCATTAGCCGAGAACCCGCTGCTTTGCCATCTGAACGAGATGTTGACAAGAGGGAACGAAGAGACATTGGCCCCCTTAGCGATTCCTCTTTGCACCATATACTTACCCATTTCTACGGCCTTGGTGATATATATAAAAAAACGTATAAGAATGACAGATGAAAAAACATCATTTGTTTTGTTTGTCATCCTTGTATACGACATTTTGTATATAAGGATGGTAGAATATATACCAAAATGAGTAGACTTACTAAGAGTCGTGCCACCCGACATAAGGAAGACTTTCGAACTCATCCTCATCGTAAGACCTATTTTCAAGGTATTCAATCTGCTATGACAAAAAATTGATACACGCGCAACTATAGTGGTCATTGTTTTCCGACAGCATCAGAACGAATACCTGTAAATAGAGAATGAGTATGTTGTTGATGATTATAACTGATGAGGAAGCTTACAAATATGGGAACTAAATTTAAAAATACAATGTCAGAGTCTAGGTCGAGATTCCCTTCATTTTCTTCGAGCCATATGTTCCTGAAGTTGAACAATTCTGCGCTCATGTCCACCGAAACACCACCCTTTCTGCTTCTCCAAATTTTCAGAGCTGTATCCTGCATGATATTTGTTACTCCATGAGCAAGCTTGATATTATTAGATGTCTGGTTCATCATATGAAATTTGCACACACACAATGAATTGAGTTATTGTAGTTCACATACTGTGTTACTTTAGTGTTGAGCATCTGTTATTTTAATGACTACCATATGTTACTTTATATGATCTGTTACTTTAATTCATTGCAATTGTTGGAGACTGTATAATATTTGTTGGAGTAACAGGTCACAGTCATTAGAGTAACGCACAAAATGCATCACAGTAACACATTTGTCAAACTAAAGTAATACCCTTCTTTGCATAATATATTATAGCGACGGATATGTTCCACGAAAAAAAATAGTAATGTAAACCACTTATGATATACTGTATTTTTCATTTTTGTAGATGACGTACTTAGTTACGTCCTTCCTTACAGACCTGAAAAGCTTCCTATCACCACCCAAGAAGTCCGACAGCGTAAGCTGGTCAGGATCCGAGACGTCACAGTCACAAGACCATCCAAGCCTCTCGTCGACAACTTGCATGCATCCCAACTGCTGGTGACGGCTCCCCAAATCGGATCCGTCGTTTAACGAAGGATGGGGGGTCAAACAATATTTGTAGACTCGTAATAACACAAAACCTACTAGAGTAATCGTTGTAAGTCGAGGTCAGTCCACAGGGAACGGAACGTTATATCGAGTTAAAAGCGGCGTGTTTGGAATCTACAGGGAGGTAGTTTCTAAGGGTCAAGTCAACACTAGAGGAATAACGATGGAGGTAGCTAGGGGTAATCAATCTAGGGAAGGTGTTAGGGAGAAGTCGGGATTCGGACAATGAAGTCTAAGAAGGTCGGGATCGGGTTTTGTCACAATATTGATAAAGGGAGAATGTCACCTTATGGTTTCTTCACCCAACCCACCTAAAAACCCGCTTTCGCGGCGAAGAAGGGTAAGTCTCAGATTTACGGTAATTTCTACCCCGAGTTTCCCCATATTGATAGAAATGAGTCATGGTCGGTCTAGTTGGCCGGACTAAAACAACAATGACACAACAACCATAAACAAGATAAACCAACAAGCAAGCAACCCACCAACATCCCTTGATTCAAATAATCCAAATCCTCATCCATAAACCCCCCAACAAGAAATCTACTCACTAATCATGATGGGAGACAACATATCATCAATAAGGGAGAAATTAACTAAATCATGCATAATAACTAGATCTAGAGTAAATAAAGAAACTATAATCACTAGAGAATAATCTAGAACAACATAAATAAAATCTAAAGATTAGGGAGTGAAAGAGAAATGTACCAACTATGAAGATCTATAATAAATAAGAAGATTTCATAAATAAAGATTGAATCTTTGATGAAGAGAATGAAGAACTTGCCACTAATCCTTCAATAATCCCCACAAATCTTCAAATAAAACGTGGAATAATCTTTTACAAACTTGAGATCTAGAGAATTGTTGGTGAAAACTAGGAAAATCTAATACTAGATTACTATGTAAACTACTAGAATTATGGAGGATTTACTAAAATTACTATAGAATTGTTTACTAATGGATGCCTTTCACTTCATCCCTCCTTAGCTTAATGGAGAGGTAATAAGCAACTAACTAGGGTAGATGTATATATAGTAATGCCTTAATGGGTTGTTGACCTAAAGTCCAAATTCAACTTTTTGCTCCATTAGTGAGACAATCATCTTTTAATTCATGAGGTGGAACTTCGCCCTGTCGTACACGGACCAATACCGTCGGGTGAAATTTCACCCGGTGGTTTCACCCGGTGGACTTTTTCCAGTTTTGCGATTTTTGGACACTTTCACCATCAGGCGAAATTTCACCCGGTGGGCGAAATTTCGCCCGGTCATTTTCGCCGGGTGGAGAAGCTCGGAAAATCTTCGGGGAGACACATTACCGTCGAGCGAAATTTCGCCCGGTGGTTCTTCATCGGGTGAAGTTTCACCCGGTCATATTTCTGGCCTCTTTTCTTGTCTCATTCTTCGTCGATTGATTGGATGGCTTTGAACTTTAAGTTGTGTGCTTTGCTCTTTGGACGGTGTTCCCTTCTCTTGTGCTCGTGGAAGCTCGATCGTGATTTCGGAACCAAATCCTATCAAAATTGATAGAAAAATGACCAAAAACACGTAAAACACACAAGAGGGACGCTAATGCGAGAAGTACTCAAAATATGGCGATAATCGCACTTTAAACTCGCAAAATGAGGGGAAAAAGGGTCTAAATGAGGGAAAAAACAGTCTAAATTTAGCACACAACAGCTGGTCGGAATGAAAAAAGTAAGGGTGGAAGACCATCCTTCCGTCTACTTCCACCCACAAGCACTCACCGACCTCCTCATCTCCACTTCTATCCTTATCCCACAGAGACAGCACCAGCTGGCGGTCATTGTGTAACTGAAATTCCTCCTGAATAACCTCATTTACCTCAGTCGTCGAGTACGGCTGAAAGTTAATATCGTCCACATTATCTTCATGTGTATGTTTGGCCTCAAATACCGGTCCCTGCGACGACAACTCCCTAGAGCGTCGAAGCGCCTCACAGACTTGGTCCACCATCCGGTGAACCTCTGCTCCTCCCTATAATGCATGGGATGCTTGAGACGGGACCGGGTCATCTGGTTATGGATTGCCTGATGTTATCCTCTTGATCTTGGCAGCATGTGACACCCACCAATCATGGAATGCAACTGCATTCCTTCCCATCATAAGATGAAGCTCATGGACCTTCTGCATGAAACAATAACTGTGTTACAAATATGAATCTGGGTGAAAAAATGAATGTTCTGTCGCAGAGCTTATTAATTAAAGTAACATATGATACGCACTAAAGTAACAAATTATATGTATTAATGTAACAGTGCATGGGGGGCACTCAAGTGACAGAATGTGTAGTCAAAGGGGGTGGATATTAAAGTAACAGATGATATGAATTAAAGTAACAGTTGATATGAAGTAAAGTAACATCATATATGTTGAAGCAAGAGTGTAGATGATACAGGTTAAAGTAACACATATTGTTCATTAAAGTAATACATATTGTTCATTAAAGTAACACCAGTTATGTGTTAAAGTAATACTCCCTCCGAGTTCCTATTATTGTCCCACTTTTCTTTTTGAGCTGAGTTTGATTTTTGTTCCACTTTCCTTTTTACGCCATCAATATGTGGTCCACAATTACTCTCTCATTTCTCTCTCTTCCTCTTTGTTTTTTGAACCACTCATTTCCCCTTCCTTATTTTTCACCCCAAAAACTTTTGGGACAATAAAAGGAACTCGGAGGGAGTAGATGATATGTTAGAGTAACATGCAGATTTACAAAGACATTCATGATTTACATGCTCACAGATTTACAGGACACAAAACCATGGTTTCCAAGTCATACATATATAGATTCATTAATGAATTGATGGCATGATTACTTACGTCGACCGCCTTGGCCCTCAGTTCACTATCGTCTTCAACCCCATGAGCAAGCTTGATAGTGATGAGCTTATCGCCCTCTTGTCCGAGCAATGTAACATCATCAGTGTGACGGTTTTGCGTAATCTTCAACGGCGATGATGCGTCTCCCTCCCTCGCCACATGTAGGCAACGGGGACAGGTAAGCCGGCCCAGCCCACCACCAATAAACTCGCCGGCCAACTGTTCCAGCATGCGCTGACCATCCCACTGCTTGATCAAAGGAAGATCACACGGACACGGGAGGTTGCGGTAGACAAAACACTGGAAGTAGGTAATCATTAAAAATGCCACACAACCAAGTAAATATGACGGATTACGGAAAACATAATCCTCGCACGATTGCGCCAGTCCGTCCAATATGAACGTGCACCAGTCAATGTTTTTAATCTGATGTACATCTTGCACAGCCTTCAGCAGTCTGAGATCAACTACATGATTGGATGTCGGGTTGAAAAATATAGACTTGCTTTACAGAACGAACATCCTAGAGAACATCTCTCCACCCTCTATATCCTCCTGCAATTTGGTTAGGAGCCTTGTGAGAGGGATTGCATCACTTTCGTTGAGGACTTGAAACAGATCCCTCCACTCTTTCTTTAGCCCCACAACAGATTCCTCTTCGGCCGTCTTCGATCGACCCATCGGCAGCAGCTCGACAGGGTCCGGTCCAAATGGAAGGAGGAAGCAATCATGTACATCATGCTTGGTTACCAGGAACTGATTGCTCCCGCATCTAAATATCAGTATGTTGTCGCTGAATAAAGACATGAAATCAGTCGCAAACTTTACAGGGAAGCTCCTAAGGCGCATTTCAAGTACGCCACCGAACCCGATCCTTGAAAGCGCCTCGCGCTGCCTCTGGTTTGGTGTAGATATTAGATCAACCAGAGACTTTGGCTTACACCTGACAGACAACGTACGCTCAACGTTGGCGTCACACCCATCTTCGGTCAATACTTTCTTCAACTTAGACGGTTTGACAGCCGTCTTCTTCACCTGTCGTACCTACTTCTTACCATCTGCTTTCCTCTCACTAACAACTACCATCTTACCTTCTTACCTTCTTTTGCCATCTGAAATGTGGTATTATGAGAATATAATCCAAAATAATGCTAATGATACAAACTGAATAGAGGATTACATCCACCCCAGCCGCATTAAAATAGTATACAGTTTAAAGTAACAGATAATAAGCATCACAGTAACATATCATGTGAATTAAAGTAACACCATTAGACGTTAAAGAAAAATGATGCATATTAATCATGCATACAACAAATGCTTACTTATAAATACTATACATTACAGTAACAGACGTTATGTATAAAAGTAAAATATTATAGGCATTAAAGTAACACTATATGTATGTTTCAGCACGAGAACGATGCAGATAGTAAGATATCAGTAACAGTATAAGCTTAGTTGTATAGGTTATCCATTAAAATAACAGATGATACCAATTAAAATAACAAATAATGTTCATTAAAGTAACACAAAAATTAGTTTATATCAGATACGCAGGGGAAAGCATGTAAACAGAGAATGTGTATAATCAATTTCGAACATACAAAACTAATCAATGGTTTTACCAGACATGCATTCTTGATACAATTGAATTTGAAAGGAATACAACGAAATCCATTAAAAGTAATTAGCATAACAAACAATTCAATTAGAAAGGAATACAACGAATCCCATTACAGAATACAAACACAGAACTAATAACCACAAACAAAGTAAAATAAATTAAAAGACTAATACAGTAATTAAAAGCCCAAAAAACCTAATTTACCTTAAGTTTTTCGATGAAGAATAGTACAGCTGGGTCGTTGATGATTGTAAACAAAATTTGTAGACTGTATGAACGAAGGATTTCTTAAGAGAATGAAACGCGAATGAAGATGAGAAGACGATGAGAAGATGAAGTTGAAAGTGATGGCTTGAGTTCAGAATGAATATGAGAATACAATGAGAGTGAATGTTGTAGGCGGGAGGTTTAGGAAATTGAAAAAATTTCAGTAAGAAGGAAACGTGGGGTGAGAGTAGAGGTGAAAAATTGAATAGATTGATAGGTTGGTTGTAGAAATTAAAGGAGGAGAGAGAAAAAAATATATTTATCATATATATATATATATGAAGTAGGATATTTTACACCTCAAAATTTGTACAATTTACCTTCTTTTCCTGACCATTATATTTTATTAGATCAATGATTAATATCAAATGCTTAATCCCAGTAAAACCCTGTTTTTTTCTCCACTCCCCCTCTTTACGTATCATTCAGTTTATTCCAAAGCTTCCTCTTTTTTTTCATAAATTCAATTTTACGTTCTCAATTTCGTTCTTCAATTTGTCAATCAAATTAGTTTCTGTTCAAGAGTAAATTTCTGGGTCAATCTAATTTCAATCTCTAACCTTTTAATTTGGTTCTTTTTCATACTTTTTTTTTGTTAATTTTGAATTTTGATTTTATCGATTTCGATGCAGGATAAATTCTGTCGTAATGCAACATCCTGTCGTAAATTTTGAGATCCTGTAATTTTGATTTCAATCGTAGTTTATAATTTTGATTTCTACATCCGGTTATGGTAACGTTTTAGGGGTTTCTACATTTAAATTTTTTATTTTGTCCTGATTTCTTTTTATTGATTATCATATGAACGTTTTAAGGATTTTTGGGTAAATTGTAGGGTGAACTTTTTAGTTTATTGTATCAGATGAACATTTATCAGATTAACGTTATTGATGATAATTGAGTAAATTCTAGGGTTTCTGGATAATTTTGGGGGTTTTAGGGTAATTCTCGGGTAATTATAAAGATTAAACATTGTAATTATGAATATCGCAATACTTGAATATGAAGAATGAAATACTTGAAGATGCAAAATTGAAATTATGAATATTGCAATATTTGAATATGAACAATGAAATACTTTGAATATGAACATTGAAATAACTACATATTATTTCATAGCATGAATTTCTGGTTTTGGTACATTATTATTACTATGAAATACCCAATTATTTTATTATCTTATTCCGGTTATTGTATACTATTGTTACGGTTATTCTATAATATTCTTGAAGTTATTTCATTATATTACTTACTATGTTTTTTAAGAAGGGTTATTTTATAGTGTTTTTATGGTTATTCTATAGCACATATGTGATTATTGTATTTCAATTCTTTTTTTGTAATGTAACTAACCCCCTCTTTATTTATTCCTTTCAGTGAAGTTTATTTTGTTGGGTCCACTCTCGGTATGCAAGATGGTTCATCCCAATAAAATAACACGAGTTATTCATTACAATAACTGAGTTTCTACATTGGACTAATAACTACGTAAAATCAGATAACATTATTTTAAAACTGATTATATTTGAGTGTCAGCCCAATATAATAACACGAGTTATTCATTACAATAACTGAGTTTCTACTTTAGAATAACTACGTAAAATCTGATAATAATTTTATAAAGTTAATTATATTTGAATTTTATCTCAATACAATAACATGAGTTACAATGACTAAGTTTCTACATTGGAATAACTACGTAACATCAGATACCATTATTCTAAAACTTATTATATTTGAGTTTTATCTCAATACAATAACACAACTTATTCAATACAATAAATGACTTTCTACATTGAAACCATTATGTATCTACATTGAAATAACCTGATAACATTATTCTCGGTAAACAATTGAGTTAACTATAAAATAACTATGCTTCTTCATTAAAATTATCTTTTTGTACATCGAAATAACTATAAAAATATGAGAAAAGCTTCGGGGATTTAGAGTGTTCTAATCTCAGCTCTTGATCATCTGAGATCTAATGGCCACAATTAAAAGGTAAATTGTACCAAATATGACAAATGTACCAGATTCTTCCTCATATATATATATATATATATATATATATATATCAAATGTCAAATAATAATCTATAAGTATTATCATATATAAATATATAATTGAAGCTTTTTTCGAGCAAACGTGAGAGAATCCAACTTTAAAAAAAAATGAAGTCTAAAGATTTTAATATTAAAGGTGATATTTTTTATCCTAATAATATTAGATCTATTTTTAATAAAATAAATTTTTTATTATCCTAATAAAGTAGATATATATATATATATATATATATATATATATATATATATATATATATAAATTCATCTACTTTTAATAAAATAAAATTATTATTATCCCAAATAAAGTAGATATATAATTTCTTTTAACTTTTAACAATTTACGAGAATTTATAATTTTTATGTAAAAACCTTTACATTTCGTTTAACAAAAACATTATCGTAAAAACATTTATTAAAAATGATATAATTAGATTTGTGGTGAAAAATGTTAGTCTTAGTGTATAATTTTCATAATTTTTAGTACATGGTTGTGGTAAATCTATTACATACTCCATATATAAACTGTAAAAAAAATTATCATCAAAAATTATAATACATGATGCAATTTTAGAATTATACTCCGTAAATAAGAGTCATCATTTGTCATTGGTTATCAATCAAAAATCTTGAGTATATGTTCCAAAAAGATGATGTATTGTTTAACATCAGTCGTTTGTCCCACATTGAAAATAAAAGAAACTTGTTTCGAGTGATATGATGTTATTATTTACGCGATATCATATCTAAGTGTTTAGAAAAATTGTAACATTACAAATTTGATTAAACTATCAACTAATTCAATGTTATGGTAATCTTGGAATGCTACTATGACATTACTATGGTTTATAAAATAATAAAAAGGTTAATTAAATACATAAATAAAGTTAAAAATGCTTACATAAATAAATAAAAACAAACTGAATATAATTGATACTTTTTTCGAGTGACATATATTCTCTAACTTTTTAAAACTACATAATTTATTTAAATAACTTTATACAGGTGGGATGTTATGGTAATCTTGGAACGCTACTATGACATTACTATAGTCTATAGAATAATAAAAGGATTAACAAAGTTACAGATACTTAAATAAATAAATAAATAAAAACAAAATGAATACTCCATAATCGAGACTTTTTTCGAGTGACATAGAAGATTAACCTCATGATTTTTTATTAAGTTAGTAAATATTTCAAACAAATCATGAAAATCGAAACTGCCTGTTACCCAATAAAGACCTAAAATTCCTAATAATAAGCCAAAATCCCCTACACGATTGGTCACAAACGCTTTTTAACATAAAATTCCTAATAATAACCCAAAATTCTCCAACTTTTTAAAACTACATAATTTATTTAAATAACTTTATACGGGTGGGCCCAGGTTAAATGAGTCATGGTCCGAATACGTGTCAGAATTAGTTTTGAACGAATGACGTAGCAGTATTCAATAATTTTAGAATTCTTAAATAAAACCTTAATTATTTATCATAATTAAGTGTTTAAAAAGTTAGAACATTACACATTTGATTATACTACTCTAACAATTTCAATGTTACAGTAGTGTTGGAACACAAATATATACAGAGTAACATTACTAAAGAATAAAAAAAAATATAATAAAGTTAAAACATTTAAATAAATAAATTAATTAAATAATTAAAGACAATGAATATAATTGAGGGACATGTACGTAATCCCCAACTTTTTTTTCAACTACATAATACTACGTATAATTTAAATAACTTCATACGAGTCTGGTCAGAAAACGAGTTGGATCAAGAATACGAGTTATAAATAGTTTCGAAACCCTACTTTTCTACCACTTTGTAATTACAAATTAATAATTTTGATATTAATTTTTGATATTTTAATAGTGTTAATATACTCTTTAATTATAATGTTATGTAAAAAATATTAATATCAATTTTTATAATTATTATATATTATTAAAAGATAAAAAATTATACACGATATTAATTTGAATATTAGTTTATATTCGTAATTTATAAACTAATATTTTTAGTATTATAAATCTAAATATAATACTTCCTCCGGTTCTTAATGATGACCACATACTGCCCTCATTCGCTTATTATATGTCGGGAATATTTTAATGAAATGGGTCAATCATTAAGAATCAGGTGAAGTATATAACATAAATATTTTAATAATTTTAATAAATTTTCATCGACCTAACGGATCATTTAGGGTTCGTAGTCAAACGAGCCACAAGTTGAAAAAGATTTCATGACCATAAAAACAACGTGTCAAACGAATCGAATTTAGAGAGGGATGATGACATACAAATACATTCGATAAGGAAAGTCAATAGCTAGACACTATAAGACATAGATAAACTTAAAGTTCGCGGACGAGTTGTCAAAGAGATATTACAGGTAATATTTACTCACATACACATGATCTGTTACTTTAATTAGCATTGCACGGACATAGATAAAATATATTGGATTAAAAGGAATAGATAAAATATAAAAAATTATATTTTGGACAATCAAAGGAGTTTATTAAATGATATAAAAGCTATCATACCACCGATGCTTGTGATGTCGGTTAGTGGACTCTTTATTTTTTTAGTATCCGTGCATCGCATAGGCATCATTCTAGTAGCTATTAAACCATGACTTATTGACTCCAAGCCATCAATTTGAATATTTTATTATGCTCATAATTATTAATGGGCAACTTTATATTTATCACAATTATACAATAAAACAACTTTTTCTTCATTGAAACTTATACCCCGTATAACATATTTATATATTAAGCTTATTTACGATTATAGTTAATTATATAATCATAATAAACCTATTATTCACTATATATAGAGCTTATTAAATGCAATTATTATTCTACACTATATATTTTAATAGAGTGTATTATTACGTGTACTTAGTTAATCATATGAGCATATTTTTTTTAATAAAACTAATCTAACACTAATCGAGTTTAGGAATTGTAACTTATCATCTTAATCACTTATTTGATCAATTATTTATACATTTAATATGTAAGAAATAAACACGTCTATTTATACTATCATGAAATTTAATTACTCATATCGTTATATATACACACGCTACGTACAATATGTTTTTTATTTTTATCTATGTCAAATTGAGTGTCTTACTTTACATTGATATGTAAATATTATTATCATTGATACGTATGTGGATAGTATTTCTTTACACTATTAGACATACTCTTATCTTCGACGACTTGGTGTCATTGTCACTAAATATCGGCCCGTGCATCGCATGGTCATTCCAACTAGTATACTTATATATATAAAATGTTGTTAGAAAAAAAGTTTGGTTACCTTAATAGCTATTATGGAGTATTTACTAACATTATTAAGAATTAAAGGTTGTCAGGTCAATAATATTATCTACGTTAGAAAAGTAGTCTCCTTCCCTTTAAAGAAATTTTCGGTCGAAATTGATTTGGCCCTTAATATGGTTCAAGAAAAGTGATTCCGTCAAATATTGGGTAGTTCCTTATTCTCGATGCTTCAATTATATAGAGAAAAACGAGGGAGTAAATATAGTATCTAGTACGGAGTATGTAGTAGGTAGTATAGTAAGTAGAAGTAGTGTAAGTGAGTGACTAGTAAGTAAAATAAGTAGTATTAGGAAGTAGTAAGTAGTATGTAGTAGTAAGTATGTAGGTTAGGTTTAGGTTAATAGGTATGATAGGTGTAGTAGTGTAGTAATATTAGATAGGTTAGGTGTAGTAATATTAGATAGGTTAATGTGGGAGGTAATCAGGAGAACCCAAATTCTCGAGTTTTGCTCCGTTTCTCGTACAAACGTCTTTATTTCTTTCTTAAAAATTTGAAATATAAGATTACGGAATTAAAATAATGGAAACCATAAAATTTATTTTTAAAAAGAAATTTGTGAGACGGTAAGTAAAATAAATGATAAATAGTATTATGAGACAACAGTTATAAGTAATCATTATTTTAAAAATTCGATAAATTATTTCTAAATTTTTACGAGAAGAAAAAATGTCAAAACGACAGGTCATTATTAAACATATTTTCGAGTTGTAAACAATATTTAACGAAAGATAAAATTTTTAATAATTCGATAAATAAATTCCCATGTTTTTATGACGGAATATTTTTTAATTTAACAAAAGTAAAACAATTTATTCAGGAAAATAATTTTTCAAGCGTTAAACTTGCTTAAATAAATGTTTAACATTTTAACTTTATTTGAAATATACGGGGTGTTACAATTTGTCTATACTTGCGTAACTAGGTCAGACACAATATTTAACATCCTTGCCAAGTATATACAGAGTATGTGATTATGACAATAATTAAAGTAATTTTTAGAGTTGTGGATCGAAATTAGAATATCAACAAATCATACTTACAATTTTATACTCCGTCTCGTTCATTTGTTTGCCTTTTATATTCATTGTGAGAAACATTTTAATCAAAGACAAACAAATGAATGGAACAGAGAAAGTATGAATTATAATTCGGTAAGTTTTATTACAGAGTAATTGTAATAAAAAATATTTTTTCACAATTTTTTAATTTTTTTAATAATTAGGGTTTATAGGTGGTGGCAGGCCCTCGAGCGACGTGGTGTCAGGGGACGACCGGCGTGGTGGAGCGTGGGGAAAGGACGGACGACACAGTGCGGTATGTGGGAGGCAGGCAGGGAAGGGGGCGTGGTGGAGTAAGGGTGGATCTAGAATTTTTCTATGGTGTATCAAATTTATATTAAACGGAAAATTTTAATTATTATTTTCTTTTTTTTCCGAACATTCATAAAGTTTCCTATTTTTTAATTTAGTAAGTATAATACAACAATATATTAATCGAAGTATAAAAATACATTAAACCCAGTACAAAAATATATTGAGTTAAACCATAGGATTAGTACAAAAATATATTGTACTCAATATAAAAATATATTATATTCAGTATAAAAATATATTCACCATGTCCAAATCGTTATATTTACAATATTCTCTCAGTTACGCATACAATCACATATACGTTACTTTTACCCTAAAATACGGTAAATTAAATCTAAAGAAATCACGTAAACTTAAAGATGAATAATAATCACCTACGATGATGTCCCATGTGGACGTCTCGATGGGAGGGTCACTTTGATAGATGAGTCGGGACCAAACTTTTGGGACCCTTTGCCACAATCGACGAACTCGAGGACAACTTCGTCGATCAAGGGTTAACGGTAGAGGATATGGTAACTCTATTGGGGGCACAATCACTCGGAGTCCTCCATTCCTCTATTCTCCATATGAAACCCTCGAGGGAACCAAACATTCCCTGTCGAATAATATTCCCTTATTTTAGTGAGCGCTTGAATAATTAAAATATTATCCAAATCCACTAATATATCCCATACCCAACCGCCACCAGTAATGTAGCCCACTGTTCGAGTTTCCGGGGGAGAGTGTACGCCTTCAATGCCATACGCCCCCAAGACCCCTCCATGGACGAGCACCTAGCGGAGTACCTCAAGCACATCTGCCCCTCAAGTGCAACTTCCACTGAAAACCCAACAGTTCCAGGTCACTCGACTTTCATACCCCAACCGCCTCGACAACAAATTCTACAAGAATGTCCGTGGTCATACAACTTTGTTTCAATCGGACGAGGCTTTAATGGGTAGCCGTATTACCGATAGACTGGTCAGCAATTTCTCAAGGATGAGAAAGTGTGGAAAGTGCAGTTTGTAGTTGCTATGCTAGAAATGGGTTCTATTGCCGGTTGTAAGTCTGACGATGTAAGACAAGTTCGCAACGTTATCAACAAGTAATCATAAGTAACGAAGAATTTGGTGGATGAGATTCGTGGTAACTTTATTTTCGTGGTAAACAATATCATTATGATTAGTAGTACTAATATCATGTTTTTATGTGTGATGCAATCCAACAATTTAAAACTACTCATCAGTATGCAATATAATTATTATGGTATGTTAAAGTTTGTATTTAATCTTATGGAGTATATGTTGAACAAGCTAGATCCGAGTACAAGAAATTCGAAGAGATACTCTTACCTCCTCCCCTCCAAAACCTAAAAGAAAAAAATCTTCTTCCTTCGGGGTTGCCATCTACCAATTTCGGTAGTGGTAAGTCCCAAATTTTAATCAATCAATATATTACTCCCTCCGTATCTATATGTTCGTCCACTTTTAATATAATACTCCACCTATATATTAAACAAAGTGGACAAACATATAGATACGGAGGGAGTATATTAATAATAAAGCAGAAACTTTTCGAGTGATATGATTGGTCCAAATTTTTTAATTTATTTTTTAAGTTAAATAAAGAATATGAAAATTTGTATATGAAAAAATTTCCTACTCCACCTAAGACTCAATTTTTTTAAATTTAAATAAAGAATATATGAATTTGTATATAAACCGATAATTATCACCTCATAAGGTAACAAAAATTGGACAACGATAGCGTGGAACGCTTAGTCAATTCTATTTGCTACGAGTAATTGTTTTAATATTTATTTACTCACCCTAAAAAAAATATATAAATTAAATTTTGACTTTTTTAAATAATTATTATTAATAATTATTATAGTTTCAATATATTTTTTAATTTAAGTAAAGAATATATAGAAATTTGTGTAGGGAACAAATAATCTCACACGAGTATTATGGTGAGGTGATGAAAAGTCTATATAAGTAAGATCGATAATTCGTTCTTAGATATCAACCAACTATATTTTAAATCTTAAAAAAGTTGCTAAATTTAGAAACTTAGATAAAAATTATCGCACATCTAAAAATTATGATGAGGCGATGAAATTCTATATAAATAAAAGTAATCACCCGTTCTTAGATACTCCCTCCCCTTCTGTGGACGAAAATGAAAGAGGAAAAAAAAAGTGGAATCTCAAATAATATGAACAACAAAATATGTATTAATCAGGAAAGTGAAACATCTTATTGAATTTTCCTAAAGGGAAATGTGGAACATCTTATTAAAGAGAAGGGAGTATTTCTATAAACCAACAATCCTTTGATTCTTAAAGAAAGCTCATAAGATTATAAATTTTTAATTATTATAATATATATTTAATTAATTATATTAATGTGATGTTTTACTATTTAAAGTAAAAACTTTTAAGTTTCATTTAAAAAAAAATTATCGTAACAAAAATACAAATGAAATACGAGTAGTTAGATTTTGTGGTAGATTTTTTTCATTAGATTATAAATTTCATATTGATTACTCAAAAAGTGATGAATTATATTATATATATATTGATTACATATATGTATATATTATATCTGTATATACACATACATACATATATATGTATGTACAGATATAATATATACATATATATATATGTATACATATACATATATATGTATATACAGATATAGAGGTAGGTTCAAATAAGGTCAACAACTTTTTTAAGTTCCTAAGTTCCAGTGTTAAAGTTACACAAAAAGTGCTTAAAGTTACACGAGATGAGTGATAAAGTTGCACTTTATCACTTGAAGTGATAAAAGTGCTGAATGTTATAGTTACATATCAATTTTGAAAAATGCAACTTTAACGTATGTCATGTGTAACTTTAATATAGACTTAAAAAAATAGTTGACCTTATTTGAACCTACCTCTACAGATATAATATATATATATATATACACATATATGTATACACACATATATATGTGTATATGTACACACATATATATATGTATATGTATATACACATATATATATATGTATATACACGTGTATATATATACACACACACATATACATATATACGTACACACACACACACACACACACACACATATATATATATATGAAGTTGTAATTTTCAACTTTACTATCATTTAAAATGCGTTCATAATTGTACTATTGTAAATAAGTAAGGGTATGCATCATTACATTAACCGGCAACATTCATTATTATAACTTGTGCGCTAAGGATGACAAATTTGTGTTTTTATCACATGTTTCGTCGTTGATAATTGTAATATGTTTCCATTTTACCCAGTGATTATTTATATCTACGTATATTTAAATGCACCATATATAATGCTTATAATTTGATTTGACATTTACCGCATATATTATCTCTGATCCCTTGAAAAACATTCATGTATGTGAATAATATTCATTTACTATTAGACATACTCTTATCTTCGACTGGCTCTCTACTGTTGTGCAGTCTACTAATTTATGCAACCATCCAACTTAGTATCATCATCAACGTCACTAATAAGCGACCCGTACATCGCACGAGCTTTCCAACTAGTTAAGTATTAAATTAGATGGTACTCGCAAAAAGTGGTATAGGTATATTACATGGTGTGCGGAGTTTTACGGCTTATTGCAATTAAGCATAAAATTAGATGGTACTCGCAAAAAGTGGTGTTAGGTTAGGAAACAATCATACCCGAATCGGATTCGGATTTAGATTAGATTTGAGTTCTCTTGGATTCAGGTTGATCCCCACGCCTCACTTCTCCTCTCCTCTAATTGTCGGACCTTCCCGGCGGAGTGAGTCTGTCACCTGCACAAGGAGTGCACAGGGGCCTCGGAGGTGTCTAAGGAAACCCTCTCCGATGCCTAAGTAAGTCCGTGTATGCACTTGGTGAACCTTATTCGTGAGGAATAAGGTAGCGTTTTTAGAGTGAGAGTTTAGTGAGAGAAAGTTAATTACCCCTTTATGAGAGAAAATAAAGAGGCATTTATAGGTTTCCACAAGAGAGAGAGAGAGACAGAGAGAGAGAGAAGCCATGTGGGAGCATGTGCCCCACACATGCTCCTTACCTTAGGCTAGATCAGGAGGTTCTGGCCTACCCCACCTAGGGTCGACAGAGTCGTTCTAGGATCAGGAAAGTCGAGGGCTCCTTAACTCCCTAGAGGGAGCTTATGGGGCTCGGCTCGGCCGATCAGGGGTCGGACCCCAGAACCTGCTCTTGACTGGAATTGATCGAAACTCTTCAGGAGTATGCCCCAAAGGGTCGACCGGTCGGATCCGACCGGTTACTCAGGCAGTGGGTTTAATCAGGACAGGGTTAGACCCAGTTTGAATGATGGGCGACCCAGATCAGATAGTTGACCCCATCAATTGCCCCTCGGCAGGGGAGCAGGGCTCGCGCTGACTGTTGACATTAGCCTAAGTAGGGTGGGAAGCTAGTGCGTTGCTTCTCTCGCATTAAATGCAATGCGTGTTTCCTAGGAAGAATGTCTTGATTATTTGGGCATACGAGGCGTCAGAATATCCCCCTCATAATGATTGCGTATGAATGACATTTGTCTCATTCTGCGGGGACGGTTGGAACATCATTAAATGCTCGGCTTCCTCCCTTCATGACTATAAAAGAGGAACTTCATTCGACTCATCTTCACAAACCCTTAAGCACCCTTATTGCTTCATTTCTTTTTTCACAACAATGGGCGGGATAGAGGATAAAGTTTTTAAAAGGGGGTCCTTATTGATACCATCAGGTATACAGGGCCTGCCCCAAAGTTTAAATATTCGAGGATGTTGCGATGGATCATTGATCGGTGTAAGCTGATAGCTCACCGGTCTCCTTATACCCCTAGGGCAAATGAGCTATCGGCGGTTATCCACCGTCCGCGGAAGGTTTCGTTCGTCATGAAGCCGAAATCTGACTCCTGCACGCAGGTGAGAGGCTGCACGTACCGGGTTTGTCGCCGGTGTTTGTCCTGGCTGAGGCCAGAGAACGCTGACCCTGACCTCCCCGACTCAAGGTCCTCCCTTTCTACCCCAAAGAGGCTGAAAGGTGACGTCGGTTATCCCGAGGGTCCTAAGCTGGCTAAGTTCGGAAAAACCTGGGATGCCAGTTGCCGTGACTCGGATAACAGCAAGGATGAAGGCTACTCGTCAAGTTGTGAGATGCTGGGTGGCGATGAGGAGGGGGCTGATGACCCCATGGACACCCCAGGCGGTTGGGACTGGGGGTCTGATGATGGAGCTGCATCAGCCCCAAGGATTACTCCCTCCCAGGCTCTGAAGAAGATTGAAGCTTCTTCTGACCTCTTACTTGGCCAAGCCGAGCTCTAGGTGTATTTTGTTTGTAACTTATTTAGAAATATTTGCTAACTTGTAATTATGACCTCCGGGTCTTTTCTTAATGAAGAAGTTATGGCTTTTGCTTTTGTGTTGTGTTTTCTTTGGAATTCTCCTTGAATGACACAATGTGACTCTTTCTTTTCCGCCTTTTTGCATTTTCGAAGTCTTGAGATGTGATGGATGGGTTAGTTGATGGAGTGACACGTGTAGAGATTTTTTTCTAGGGAGAGGTTCTGACAGGAGTGCTGAGAATGGGGGAGCTCTTCAGTCCCCTTCCACTGTATAAGCCCCTTTCTTCCCTCATTCTCCCTTTTCACTCTTTCAACGCCCAAAAACCTCCCATCTCTTTCAAATCTTCATCTTCTTCGTGGGAGGTTCAGCGTTAGTCTGCGAACTAGAAGGAGCAAGAGAAGAAGGCTGTAAAGGAGGCGTCGGATTTGGAGACCGAGCTGGGGCAGGTGAAGAAGCATTCAGCAGAGCTGGAAGAGCGCCTTAAAGATTTTTCTGATCGCTTGTCCGGGTTGGAGTGTGAATTGTTGGTGGGTCGAAACAAGCTGAAAACTCAGAAAGAGGAGTGGCTGAAGGTAAAGGCGGATATTGTGAAGGAAGCCAATGAGAAGGTGGATCAGGCCTTTGCTAAAGGCTCAAACTAGTCCACGGACTTATGTGTGGAAGTCATCAAGGAGCTGATCCTGGATTTCGATGAAGATGCCTTTAACCAGCTGTACACCGCTAAGAACAAGGCCAGGGTCAGCAAGTCCTCTCAGGATGGTCCTGATGGGTCATCAGACCCTGCTCAAGAGGCGCCCCCTACATAAGATTTAGGGTAGTCGTCCTCTGAGGGCTCGTGCCCCTATCCCTGAAGGGCCTGAGCCTGGCTTCCCCTTCAGCGCCTTTGTTACCTTGCCTTTGATCTAACTTTTGCGCGCCAAGAGGGAATGTGGTCGGCTGCCGGTATTTGGTGTAATCTTTATTTCTCGATCCTTTGAACTTATTCACAACTTTGTCTGTAAACTTTGGTTGGATTTCGCTTATTTTATCTTTGTTGATCCTCTTCTCTTTTTGTTTGCTTTTTGTGCAAGTTTGAATATTTATTGTATCATATTAAGTTTGGTTCTGGCGCTTGACCTGTCTCGAACTTCTGGTTGGAGTCAGGGGACCTGCCCTCTGCCTGCCTCGAAGTAGGTAGAGGGACTTTAGCGTTTTTTATACAAGGCGGAATGTATATCCATCCTTGTTAGTTCAGCATTGATGCCCTCGGCCTATCCCTGACTTCTAGTCGAAGTCAGAGGGCTTGCCCTCTGCTCGCCTAGAGGTAGGCAGAAGGACCTAACATTTTTTATATAAGGCTGAATGTGCATAAGTCCTTGTTGGTTCGACATTGATGTCCGGCCTGTCCCTGACTTCTGGTGGAAGTCAGGGGGCCTGCCCCTTGCCTGCCTGGACGTAGACAGAGGGACTTAGCATTTTTTATACAAGGTTGAATGTGCATTAGTCCTTGTTGGTTCGGCATTGGTGCCCGGCTTTTCTCTGACTTCTGGTCGAAGTCAGGGGGCCTGCTTCCTGCCTGCCTGGAGGTAGGCAAAGGGACTTAGCATTTTTTATATACAAGGCTGAATGTGCATCAGTCCTTGTTGGTTTAGCATTGGTGCCCGGCCTGTCCATGACTTCTGGTGAAAGTCAGGGGGCCTGCCCCCTGCCTGCCTGGAGGTACGCAGAGGGACTTAGCGTTGAGGGGTCTATTTTACCGGGGTTCTGCAACGGGGGGGGGGGGGGGGGGGGGGGCTCCCCCCATTGCCCCTGCTCGTTGTGTGTGAAGTGCAAAATGAACAAACAACAAGTATGAGTAGAAAACAGATCTTTCATTCCTTGAAAAAAAACTTAGCAGTTTTTGTCGACATTGTATTCTGAGCGTCCTCTGTCGTTTTTTAGGGAACTTAATAAAGGGAAAAAAAAGAATGGGAAATTCCCACTTGCACTCCTCTATCTTTTCATTTTCTCACTTGTACCCCTCCTTTTTGGAGAAAAACTTTGACTGACAATAAATCTTTGATACGAATTCAGAAAATGGTAAATCTTTTTTACCATATTGTATGTCTTTACGAGATCATCAGTTTGAAAAAAAAATCGTTATTTTCTGAATTCATAATCGGGATTTATGATCGGTCAAAGTGTTTTGACACAATAAACTTTCACCGGCTAAAACTCCTGGGTAAAAGTTCTAAAAACGACAATTTTTTTCAAACTGAAGATTTCGTAAAGACATACAATATGGAAAAAAAGATTTACCATTTTCCAAAACTGTAGATGAGAGTTATTGTCAGTCAATGTTTTTTCTGCCAAATAAGAGGGTACAAATGAGAAAATGGAAAAGTATAGGGGTAAAAGTGGAAATTTCCCAAAAGGAATTCTGCAACTTTGACTAGACATAGTACTTCTTCAAGGTGTCTACATTCCAATGCGCTGACGAATCTTGACCTTCAGCATTGCCAAGTCCGTAGGTTCCTGGACCCATGATCTGGGTTACCTGATAGGGGCCTTCCTAGTTGGCACTTAACTTGCCATGCTCTCTTCCTTTCCCTACCGCCTGGGTTTTTCGCAAGACTAGGTCGCCTACCTGAAAACTCCTTGTATTTACCATCTTGTTATAGATCCTTCTCATTCTTTGCTGATAGGCTGTGATGTTAGAAACAACCTCTTACCTTACCTCGCTTACTAGGTCAAGGGCCTCGGTCATCGCTGCTTCATTACTAGCTCTATCAAATTGGTGAGACCTGGGAGTTGGGGTTCGTGCCTAGATGGGTAGTAGGGCCTCTGCCCCGTAGACCAGCCCGAAGGGAGTCTGCCCTGTGGATTCTTTCCTGGTAGTTCTTATCGACCATAGGACACTTGGGAGCTCATCCACCCATCTGCCCTTAAGGTCATCTACCATTTTATTCAGCCCATTTAGGATTTGCTAGTTTGCAGCCTCGGTCTGGCCATTGGTCTGGGGGTGGCATATGGCAGAATAGGCGACCGTGATCCCATGGCCCTCTAGCCAGGTCCTCAGGGGGTCGTTGTCAAATTGCCTGTCGTGGTCAAATACAAGTACTTTTGGCAGGCCATATCTTGTAATTACGTTTCTCCAAATGACCTTTTGGACAGCTGGCTCCGTGATGTTTGGGACCGCCTCCGCCTCTACCCACTTGGTAAAGTAGTCGATTGCCACGATGAGGAACTTGCTGACCCAGTTGCGACAGTGAAGGGACCTAGGATGTCAATTCCCCACTGAGCGAAGGGGATGGGGGACAGGATTAGTCAGAGGTCTTGTGCCGGGGCGTCTATTACTGGAGCAAAGAGATGACATTTTCTGCATTTTGAGGTTAAGTCTTTTGCGTCTGCCAGCATGGTGGGCCAGTAGTATCCTACCCTGAACGCTTTGTGAGCAAGCGTCCTCCCTCCAATATGGTGTCCACAGATCTCCGAGCGGATATCATCCAGAACCTCGGCGGCTTGCTCTGCCCCAGGCACTTGAGTAGAGGTGAAGAGAATGACTTCCGGTACAATTCTCCCTAAATTAGTATGTACCAACACTACTAGAATAAGTCTAAAACAAATCATTATTAAGTAATCATTTAAGCATAATTTGTGGTGTCTTTGGTTTAAGAAATCAGTTATCCCAAATAAATGATCTCTTATCTACTAACAAAGACATCATTTTTCAAAAAAATGATTTGTAAGTAAAATCAATCTAATACAAAGACACCATTTTTCATAAAAATGGTTTCTAACTACATGAAATCTAGCAAAGACACCATTATTTTAAGTAAATGGTTTCTAATCAACTCACTAAATAATTTTTTTTGTACACAATTTACAGAACAACCTCATTTCTTCCCATCTCTCCCTCTCTATTCTTCTTCTCACCGCATTTCCCCTTTCCCTCAAACCCTAACCCCCTCTGACTCCGCCATCGACATCCACCTCCCATGTCTCTCAAATCTTACTCCACCTTTGCCGCCAGTGATTACTCTGTCCGCCATCGACATCTCCGGCGAGCTTCAACCCCCAGCGAGTCTATCTATGACTCGTCCTCCTGAGTCACTTGAACATGAACACTGCATCGGTTTTATTAAGAGAGAATCCTTCTATAATCTCTACTGAAATCATCAAGAGCATCTTAGCGTCAAACTCTGCGTCAACAGTTTGTCCTCCACCTCACTTGTCGTCAAACTCAGTTTCTTCAGAGAGAATCTGTTTCTGCCAGTTTATATCGTTTCATCATTTATTCTTGTTGTTATTGCAGTTATTACGATGGAAGGAGAAATATCCAAGGTCTATTCTAAAGGCAATGCCAGGTTGTGTTCTTCGCCAAAAACAATTCATCGTTTTTCTTTTTGATTGCTTTGCGCTACTATCGATTTTACAGGATAAGAAATATCTTATAAGTTTTAATTCAATTTATTGTGTGATTTCTTGTTTGAAGTCCAAGCTGTATTCATGTTTAGATATTGCAAGCTGTGGACATGACATAGGTCCACCCCGACGCGGCGAAGCGCGGGTTTTGGGGAGGCGTAGAATTTCCATATGAGATGGATCGAATAGAATTTTAAATCGAAGTAGGAGTCGCCACCGAATTTTATGGTTATTCGGAACCGTTCGAACCCACTCTATGTCGTAGTGGGCCATACTTAAAGCCTGGCCCATTTCCGATGTCAGAGTTTATTGGGTTCGTCCCTTAGCATATCGATACCGATGCCGACTGGGCGGTTAATCGTATATTGAATGACTCTCGTTGCCAATGGTTTCGGACATCCGGAAACCACGGTTCTGAGTAAGGGGTGAGGGTACGTGTTGGGAAGTTCAGAGAGAACACCCAACCCCGCCCGCACTTAGCGGCCTTTACTAAGATATCGTTCGGTTTTGTGTACACGCGCTAGTTCGACGATGAAATGATATGCAGAGATTATTTTCCTAAGACATGTGAGGAAAAATAAATAAATGGGTTGCTAAGTCGTTTAATGCATGTTAAACTAATAACGTCAAAGTTATCTTAGCATGTGAGTTCGTTTTAGTCTAATAAAACGATAAAAAGAAAATATGAGAATAATTTGCTACAAACACGAGAAAACGGGTTAGTAACGATTGAAATAATAAATCGAATAAAGATGTAAATAAATAATATGCATGATTTTTGAAATGATTTATGTCACGTGATGGATTAGCACGCGTTGACCGAGGTCAAAAAAAAAAAAAAAAAAGGATTTATCGAAATATGTCGCGAAAGTCGTTTTTTATGCAAGACTCGAAGAGAATAAAAAAATGTAACGATTTAAAATCGCCGAAATCTTAATATAATTCTTTTCGATACAATATTCGATTATAGAAAATCGATATCATATTTTTGAGAATATTCGATATATGAAAATAGTTTTTAATAATATCGATATTAGAAAATAAAAAAGACCGACGAAAGACCCATAAAAAAATGAGAAGAAGGGAAGAGAAAAGAGAAGAGTCGGGTTTGATTTACACCCTCAACCTACATGCTTTGTTTTCTCGGGATAAGGCTCGTCGGGAAGTGGCTTAGACTTGGGAGCGTCGAGATGATGAGGATGAGTTAAGGTGTATTGGTTTGGGTGATTTGGGACGTCGGGTTTGGCCGGTTTCGTCGAGGTTTCGAGGCTTCGAAAGTGTCGGGATTTGCTAACTATCGGATTTGTGTATGAACCGTGTGTGGAGGCTGTTTTTTCGGTGTAATGGGTGTGTAAATACCGTGTATATTGGCTGGAAAAACGTTATAATTGATGTCTTTTTGTGTTGGACGGGAGGTCCTATTTATAGGGAGTTTCCGACCTTAGTTTAGGAGAGTTTGAATACCGCTTAGGATAGGAAACGTAGGAATTTGAGGGAAATAAGAATTCCGCTTTCTTGGCCAAGAAGAAAGAGGAAAACTGGCTGGTTTGAGGGTGTATTGGCCGGGTGTTTTACACTCGGTCAATGTCTGAATCGGTCTCCGGATAGAATTCCTACTTGAGATCGAATTCTACCTTAAACGGAATTGTTTATTATTTTGCATGGCTGATTTTTGTAGTATTTGAATTCAATCCGGATTGGTGGGGGTGACACGACAGTTTTTATGACTCGGGAAATATCTTTGACCGGGTTTTGACTCGGTCGCTAAAAGACGGTTTTACCCTTGGTGCCGGTTTCGACCCAAATTAGTGTTATTTGACTCGAAACGACCCACTGGGCCTGGATTTGAGGTTGGTTTTGTGAGATTTGTACTCCTTAAAATGTCTAAACCAAATGTCCATAATTACAAGCTCATATCCGAGTCTATCAAAGCATGTTTACGTCCTATCATCATCGGGTGTTTGGCGGGAACTGCTATAGACACCTGGCGGTCAAAATGTGGGTGTCTACAGAGCCCCCACTCTGACTGAGGCTTGGACAAGGCAAAAGTCAGAGTAGCTACCAGGTCAATCAAGGATTAAAACCTGGCAGCCTTCCGATCGGGTCGTTTAGGGTCCATTAGACCTGCGTGAAGGGCTCGCCAGCCATAGAATAGAAATCATACCTGAGTTGATGTTGATAATGTCGCGGGAGTTTGCCTAGGAAGCTATGGGTGTATCTGTTTGCAGATACATCCTGTCTTAGAATTGCGCGGGAGCTTGCCTTGGAAGCTATGGGCATATCTGTTTGCAGATATATCCTGAAAGAAGTTGCTTGAGCTTTTCCACTGGGGAACTTAGAATTTCTGGGAGTCATGGGTGTACCTGTATGCTGACATAATTTGTATGTAACATTTAGGTGAAACACTGACTCATGCTGGGGAAGAAATGATTTTTGATTGATTTATTGGAAAGAAAATGATTTTTTTTTGAAATTAGAATGCTTGGAATGACTTGATTCCTAATCCGATTCTGACACGGACTCCTAAAGTCTCTGGTTAGGCCTGTATGCCTAGATGAAGTGTGATAAAAATTCCTATTCCCGTGGTGACTAGGAAAGGGATTTTCTCAAATGGCTAAGTTTTGCGAATTTTAAAATGAGAATTTGAAGAGAGAGAGATATACCGACAGACTCGACTCTGGACGCGACAAGACGAGTTGACAGACACGACTGGACTCTCTAAGGGTTGGACCGTGACTCGGTAGGGGATGGGCCACCTAATACGACAAGACTCTTAAGTTGCGCCATTCTGTAGCCTAGGCGAGTGGCAACACGGTCGAATCCTCGGAATGGGACTGTTTCCGTACGACAGGGCTTTGTGGTAGCAATGTCGTAGACTGGTGTTCTTTTGGAATTTTTGATTTTTGGGACATTTCCAAAGTGGGTATTGCTCCGAGTCCTGACAGATTCTCGTCTTTGACTAAGCCAAATACTATGACACACTATAGAAAGGTGGCTAGATTTTGGAAAGTATTTGGATTATGTGAGTGGATGGAGAACTTCTGCCTAGGAGAAGCCCCCAGAATGACAAAGCTAGCTGTTGAGAACATGACAGTGTCGTGACCGGAATGATGGCGCTTTTTGAATGCGTGTCAATGTGAGTGGTTGTGCCCTTGTTGAAAGGCTGCCTACGTATTCACGTGTAGTGAAATCAAACCAAGCCGTAGTTCAGTGGATTGAAAGATATATAATGGTGCCTAGTTTACTAGGGCTTTGTGTGTAACTAGCCACAACGATGGTGTAGGCTAGGTGCATTCCCAGTGATGTCTTGATCAAAGGGCTAGAATAGTTAGGATGTTGATCCTGTGACTGTGAGCGTTCTCTCGGGTAGCCCCCAGAGGTGGTGTGAACTTATTTGGGCATGTTCTATGCCGACTGCAAGTTGAGTTCCCGTGTTTGGGGCTGGTAACTGGTTTGAATGAGAAGAATTGGGATGGGATTTTAACGAGTTCTGCTCTCGGGGATTTTAATGAGTTCTGCTCTCGGGGATTTGATGAGTTTTGCTCTCGGGGATTTTAACGAGTTTTGCTCTCGGGGATTTTAATGAGTTTTGCTCTCGGGGATTTGATGAGTTTTGCTCTCGGGGATTTGATGAGTTTTGCTCTCGGATTTGCATATGATGATTGTGAATTCTGTTGGGTAAAGGGGAAGTCGAGTAGAATGGCTCGAGCTTCGATTGGGCAGGTTTGATAATGCGGGATCTGATTTCCATGTCTGGCCCTAAAGGTTAGGGTGTATCCTATGGAGCTTGAATCCTCAAAATTTTGGGCTGTCTCTAGCCTGTGTCTCGGGAAGGCCTTGAGGGTTGTAACGTGGGAAGGCTAGATGTGGTGTTAGCTGACCAGCTTGTTTCTCCCCTATTTGATAGCATGGGTATTGATAATTTTTGAATTATCCGTTTCACGGTCATGGGTTTTTGAATTTTTTGGGTTGACCTCTTAGCCCCGGTCATGGGATTCTTCATTTGAGTTGACCGTGTCTGGTCGAGAGATGTTGATAGTTCTTTTTTGATCATGGCCAGCTTTTTTGTTTTGGCCTTTTGCTTTTTTTTTTCTTTTGGACTTTTGATTTTTTTGTCCAGCTTTTTTTTTGTTGGTCAGACTAACACCTAAGGTAGGGTTTGGTTAGTCTTATTGGATGGGTGTTTATTGTGGGAAGTGGGCTTGCCTCCCGTCTTGAACCCAAACTAGAAGACTACCCAGATTTGTCATAGGATTCGATATGCTCCTGCTACGGGTAGTTATGTGGCTTTCTATACCAGACATGGAATAGGTAAAAGGAAAACACGGGCTCGGTTTCCTGCAGTCATTATAGATGTGCCTATAATAGTCACGTGCGTGTGCTCACAGTGTATGATGGTGTTCATCATGTTCTCGGAAACACATAAGGAAAGTATGTATGAGGAATAGAAAAGAGAACAGAATACAACTGACTCTGACTTTGATTTGGAAATGAGGATGTAGGGTATCCTAGACTCGAACTCAGACTTAGACTCGAATCAAATCCGGACTCGGATGCTCGGTTGGTTGTTTTTTTTTGGTAAGGTCTTTGATTGGGGGGAAAGACGGGTGCCACGACTCGCCTAAACTTGGCTTTGCGCAAGTGCAAGTGAGGGAGTCAAATTAGACACGGCCCGGGGTGACGGGTCGACAAAGACTCTTGGACCGGGATACTCGAACGTTGATCTAGACGAGGTAACGACCCTGGCTTGGACTCGACCATAAGACTCGGACGGTGTATGAGGGCGAGTCCGAAAATGGGGCAACCGTGTTTGACTGCGCCGCGTGCTTGGACCAACCGTGGTGACTTAACCTTAGGTGACTCGAGTATTTGTAGCATAGGTACGACTCGAAGAAGGCATCATAAGGACGCCAGTGTATGATGAACGTGGGGTGCCCTTAGGATGACCGTGGTTGACTGCTCGGTTGAGGGATAGCCCCCGAGTGAGACTAAAGACTTTGATAGGACTCAAATGGTGCGACATCTAAGTGACTCGAAAGTGGGGTACGTGAGACACCACGTGTAAGAACTGATCCTTAGAGCAATCGTGATTGATTGCTTTGCTAAAGGGTAGCCCCCGAGTGGGACTGAAGACTTTGTTAAGACTCGAGTGTCGGACGAGTGGCCCTTAGATGTAAGGATCACGAACCTTTTGTTATAAGGCTATGCCTTGTAAAAGGTTGACTCGGAAAAGACACCTAGACGGGTGACTCGTGGATGATGGACCTTCCTTAGGATTCGGCATAGTGGGCCTAGTCCTGTTCGAAGGAAGGTCTACGTGAGAATTCCCCAGACTTTGGACTCGAGTGTGTAAATGGGCTTCCCTTTGTAGGAGTTAGTCCTACGAAGGTGGGCCGTGCCTTGACAAGTAAGGCGGACTGGGATGGGGTGGAAACTCGTGATGTAAGATCGACGGAGTTTCGACGCTATAGATTCTAACTTATGACAAGACCCGACACTACTAAATACGGGAAGTCCTAAGAAGAAAAGGGTTTCGAAAAGGGAATTTGAATTTGAAAACCGAGCAAAGTCGGGTTGGAAGACCCAATTTTTTTGAAAACCGAGGAGAAGGGTATCGGGCCGAGATTTCGGGCTTTTTTTTTTTGAAAAAGTTTGGACAGCATACCGGCTAAAAATAGGCTATTTTGAGTCAAAATCATAAGTCCTAAATTCGGCAGCTTTCCGGGTTTTGAAAAAGTAGATGGGTTTGAAAAGATGTAATTTTTGAAAATGACGGTTTTTGAAAAGACCGAAAAGGATCAAGTAGCATGTAGTCATAGAATCAGTATAACGACGCCATGTATGCTCTTAGTCTAAGTCTCGGTCGGTCTAATAGGGTCTATACCAACAACGATCGCATTCTCGTACTGAGGACGGACTCCCTAAGCCGAGTTGGTCTTAGGACATGCCGCAAAGTCTAAACGAGTTCCGCCATCGAAGTCTTTAGTGCACCCTAGTGGGAATGCACCGTGGTATAGTGGGACGTCGGTCACAAGTAACCGGCCCGGAATAGAACGGGGTTATGCATGAACCATTGAACTAAAACGTGTACACTACTAATCGAACGATTTCTTTTCGAGTCTCACCCTGAGGATGCCGATGGTAAGTGACACATCAGTTAATCCCCAGCGGAGTCGCCAAATTGTGGACATGACATAGGTCCACCCCGACGCGGCGAAGCGCGGGTTTTGGGGAGGCGTAGAATTTCCATATGAGATGGATCGAATAGAATTTTAAATCGAAGTAGGAGTCGCCACCGAATTTTATGGTTATTCGGAACCGTTCGAACCCACTCTATGTCGTAGTGGGCCATACTTAAAGCCTGGCCCATTTCCGATGTCAGAGTTTATTGGGTTCGTCCCTTAGCATATCGATACCGATGCCGACTGGGCGGTTAATCGTATATTGAATGACTCTCGTTGCCAATGGTTTCGGACATCCGGAAACCACGGTTCTGAGTAAGGGGTGAGGGTACGTGTTGGGAAGTTCAGAGAGAACACCCAACCCCGCCCGCACTTAGCGGCCTTTACTAAGATATCGTTCGGTTTTGTGTACACGCGCTAGTTCGACGATGAAATGATATGCAGAGATTATTTTCCTAAGACATGTGAGGAAAAATAAATAAATGGGTTGCTAAGTCGTTTAATGCATGTTAAACTAATAACGTCAAAGTTATCTTAGCATGTGAGTTCGTTTTAGTCTAATAAAACGATAAAAAGAAAATATGAGAATAATTTGCTACAAACACGAGAAAACGGGTTAGTAACGATTGAAATAATAAATCGAATAAAGATGTAAATAAATAATATGCATGATTTTTGAAATGATTTATGTCACGTGATGGATTAGCACGCGTTGACCGAGGTCAAAAAAAAAAAAAAAAAAAAAAAGGATTTATCGAAATATGTCGCGAAAGTCGTTTTTTATGCAAGACTCGAAGAGAATAAAAAAATGTAACGATTTAAAATCGCCGAAATCTTAATATAATTCTTTTCGATACAATATTCGATTATAGAAAATCGATATCATATTTTTGAGAATATTCGATATATGAAAATAGTTTTTAATAATATCGATATTAGAAAATAAAAAAGACCGACGAAAGACCCATAAAAAAATGAGAAGAAGGGAAGAGAAAAGAGAAGAGTCGGGTTTGATTTACACCCTCAACCTACATGCTTTGTTTTCTCGGGATAAGGCTCGTCGGGAAGTGGCTTAGACTTGGGAGCGTCGAGATGATGAGGATGAGTTAAGGTGTATTGGTTTGGGTGATTTGGGACGTCGGGTTTGGCCGGTTTCGTCGAGGTTTCGAAAGTGTCGGGATTTGCTAACTATCGGATTTGTGTATGAACCGTGTGTGGAGGCTGTTTTTTCGGTGTAATGGGTGTGTAAATACCGTGTATATTGGCTGGAAAAACGTTATAATTGATGTCTTTTTGTGTTGGACGGGAGGTCCTATTTATAGGGAGTTTCCGACCTTAGTTTAGGAGAGTTTGAATACCGCTTAGGATAGGAAACGTAGGAATTTGAGGGAAATAAGAATTCCGCTTTCTTGGCCAAGAAGAAAGAGGAAAACTGGCTGGTTTGAGGGTGTATTGGCCGGGTGTTTTACACTCGGTCAATGTCTGAATCGGTCTCCGGATAGAATTCCTACTTGAGATCGAATTCTACCTTAAACGGAATTGTTTATTATTTTGCATGGCTGATTTTTGTAGTATTTGAATTCAATCCGGATTGGTGGGGGTGACACGGCAGTTTTTATGACTCGGGAAATATCTTTGACCGGGTTTTGACTCGGTCGCTAAAAGACGGTTTTACCCTTGGTGCCGGTTTCGACCCAAATTAGTGTTATTTGACTCGAAACGACCCACTGGGCCTGGATTTGAGGTTGGTTTTGTGAGATTTGTACTCCTTAAAATGTCTAAACCAAATGTCCATAATTACAAGCTCATATCCGAGTCTATCAAAGCATGTTTACGTCCTATCATCATCGGGTGTTTGGCGGGAACTGCTATAGACACCTGGCGGTCAAAATGTGGGTGTCTACACAAGCGGTATTCTTATATTCAGGATTAGATATTCATGTTTATGTTTACTGCAATTTTGGTGCAGTAGGTGCAGTAGGTATCTTCTAATTTTCTTGATTGTGAAGTAATCGTCAGTTACTGGACCACTTAGGAATAATGTTTATGAATCAAGTCTATAGGTTTCACTAATTATATTTTTTAATTTTAGGTGTCTTGTTGATGTCTTAATATGTTGATTCTTTCACAGATCAATGACTGTTGCATTGTGTTCCGTTGATTGAAATTGGGTTCTTTTGTTGAATGTGCTCCACGTACTTACAGCAAAATATGCAATAGATATCCTCTTACAGCAGAAAGAGCTATGAAATTCTTCATTAAGCAACTTGATCATAAGAATATTTAATTGACCAAAGTGAATCCTACCACTACTACAATTCTTCATTGTACTTTATTTGCCTACGTAATTGTGAGATTTGATTATTCTTGCATTGTTAGTGTTGTAGATTGAGTTGGGTTATCATCGGATGAAGATAAATGACTTGAGTTTTGGTGATCGTGTTGGATTCGTGTTTGTTGCTAAGCTTGATAGAGAATAGAGCTGCTGATATTTACGATTTCTTACCTGTATGATGATACGTGAAATTCATTGGAAATGTGATTATATTCTTTTTAATTGAAATTCGGATATCATTGGCAATTTGGTATCAGCTACTGTGATGTCGAAGCTAAAGATACTAGGTTGCTTGTTCGTGTCTGGAGTAATAGGCAGAGGAAAAGATGAATTGTAACCTCCTGGTAAGCTGCTATGAAAATTGTGAGTGATAGATAATGTTGCAACACTCGGCCTGCATTAATATATATATATATATATATATATATATATATATATATATAGAGAGAGAGAGAGAGAGAGAGATAGAAGGAAGAAAAATAAAGGCATGGAAGTCGTCTAATGATGTAGCAGTAATACTTAATACTAGTAGTAGTATAATACGATTATATAGGAGATAATGTAGTAAGTTAGTTAGGGTTATGTTCGGAAACGGAAACAGAAATAGAGGAGGTCTGTTTTGGTGGTGTGGTGGCACCAAGTTTGTGCTTCAACTCCGACAGTAGCTGCTTATTCTCTTGATTCAACACCTCTGCTTTTTTCCATAGCCTCTAATCTTCCTTCATTATCTAACAGTTCTCCATGTACAACTCTGTGTTCAACATTTCCCTTTTGTCTTCCTTCCTTATACCCGCTTGTCATAGATGCATACCATACATTATCATCATCATTCAAACTTCACTTTTGTAATTGTACATGTGTAATGGTATCCTCCATCCGTTAAGCTGTATCACGCCACCGTCAGAAAGCTCGCCGATAACGGCTCCAAGGCCTTTGATCTCATTCTCCATGATGTTTCGCCTAATGTTGATGGTGCTTGGGCTCAGGAAGCTACTACCCCAGAACTCCGTCATTATTGATTTTCTTATGCTTTCTATTGATTTCCAAGAGGAAATTTTGTGACCAAGATTTTTATTTTATTTTATTGGAGTTTCTTTTGAGTCTGATTGTTGTTTCCATTTGCAAATATCAATAAGTGATGTGCTTGCAAGTTATCAGGTTTTCAGGTCACAGGATTACAAAGTCGTCGTCTACTGCCTCAGGAAGGTAATCAATCCGCTGTCATGTCTATTTTTTTTACAACGGATTAGCATGTTAGACTACGAATACACTTGGTATGCAAGTTTTCCAATGGTATCTTTCATCCGTTCCAATGAATTGTATACGTTTACTTTTTCCACATGGATTTCCGTGAATGTTGTTTCCTATTTTCAATGAATTTGGATGCCAACTATGTCAAATCTGTGAGATATTGTTGGAGTTACGTCGTGATATCTTTGTTGCTTGCAATGAATGTGCATTTCTAATTTGTAGAATATTTGGTTGATGTGTTTCTGATATGTTTGATGTCTAGCTTTTTTAGTGCTTATCATTCTCTTCTCCTACTTGATGCAGGAAAAAGCTTTGGAGTGAATGAATTTGTGAATCCAAAAAATCATTAGAAGATTAAGACGATGGACGAGGATGTTTAGAAGTTCATCATTGAAGTTGATACTTTGATCCTATTGTATTTTTTTTTGAGAAAACATTCCCATTAATTTTCAGGAATAATAATGTTATTTGCACTATTGTGTGCTTCCAATGTAATTACGAAAATACTTTGGCATTGATATATAGTATTTTATTTTTAAAATCTTTGTCTATTTTAATTAGTAGGAGTAGAAAAAATAGTATAACTACTAATAGTTGGACTCTCAAATATTATAATAGAAAAGGAAAGAAAAAAAGAAAAAAGAAAAAAGAAAAGAAGAGATCAAAGAGATCATATTTCTTAGTTCCATGGTTATTAATCTAGAAAGCAAAGAAATCATCTAAGTGTGTTAAATGATTTTGTTAACTTGAGATAAGAAATCATATATCTTTGAAACAAGGTGTTTAATATATATACCAAAGAAATCATATATCTCTTAAAATTGACTTCTAAACTTTACTCAAAGAAATCAATTTTTGGAGATGGTCTCTTAGCCAAAGACACCTTTGACTTGGAGAGCATCCCCAAAATGATGTCTTAGGCCTTTTTGGAATGATTTCTTTGGCCGTTTTTATAGTAGTGCAAGCAGCTTTTGACGGCATTCTCCTTTGTTGAGCAGGGTCTTCGAGCAAGGTTCCGTCCTTTTTGAATCTGATGATCAGTGTCATCCAGCTCTCAGACTCTGACTCTTCTATCATACCGACTTGCTGGTGGGACGTTGTCGATCTTTCCTGTATCACATCGACCCAAACCGACCTCCTAATGTCCTGTAGGCTAGAGCTTGCTAGCTTGGATAGGGCATCGGCTCGTTTATTCTATGATCTGGGAACCTGCTTAAATTCGTAGGATTTTAGTCTTGACAACTCTTGCTTGACCTTCTCTAGGTATGAGACCACGGTCTGGTCCCTGGATTCGTACTCCCCATTGATCTGATTGGCAATAAGCTGGGAGTCGGTGGCCAGGATGATTCTCTCTACTCCTGCCACCACAGCTAGGAGGATGCCTGCCAGGACGACCTCATATTCAGCTTCATTATTGGACGCTAGGAAGGTGAATCTGAGGGCGTGCTCGAAGTCGACCCTTTCAGAGCTAGTTAACAAGACCCCTGCCCCCGGGCAGTTGGCCGTGGACGAGCCATCTCTGAATACTAGCCATTCTCCGGTCGGGGGTCATCTTCCACAGAGTGAGAGCACTCGGCTAGAAAGTCCGCCAGGGTCCGTGCCTTGATGGCGGCCCTGGGCTGGTAGGATATCTTTAGTCCGCTCAGCTCTATAACTCACTTTAGCAACCTTCCATATTTCTCAAACTTCTCAAGGGCTTTTTCTAAGGGTTGGTCGGTGAGTACGACGACTAGGTCTGCATCAAAGTACGGTCTGAGCTTTCCTGCTGCAATGACCACCACATATGCCGCTTTCTCGACCACCGGGTTATTCTTTTCAGCTGCCCCCAAGGCATGACTCACGAAGTAGATCGACTACTGGACCCCGACCTCTTCCCTTAGGATAACTGCACTCACATTTGAGTTAGTAACTGCTATGTACAGGAAGAGTTTTTCCCCTGTCACCAGCCTTGCTAGGGTCGGCAACTTCTTTAGGTGCTCTTTCAGCTGCCCGAAAGCTTCTATCTGTTCTGTTTCCCACTTGAATTGTTTGTTTCCCTTTAGGATTTTGAAGAAGGGTGTTGATTTATCAGCAGACTTTACTATGAACCATGCTAGGAAGGCCATCCGGCCAGTCAGCCGCTGTTTGTTTCTGATCGTCCTCGGTTCTGGTAGATCCTAGATGACCTTTACCTTTTCGGGGTTGGCGCCAGTGCCTCGAGCGCCGAACAAAAATTCGAGGAACTTGCCTGACCGAACTCCAAAGGTGCATTTTTGGGGGTTTTGTTTCATCTGGTAAGCTCGAAGTGAGGTGAAGGTTTCCTTAAGGTCCTCCGGATGCTCTTCATCTCCCTTACTTTTCACAATGACATCATCGACATAGGCTTCCAGGTTTCTGCCTTTCTTCTTTTCAAAAACTTGGTCCACCAGGCGTTGGTAGGTCGTGCCTGCATTCTTGAGGCCGAAGGGCATCATCTTTTACATGTATGTCTCAGCGTTTGTAATGAACGCGCACTTCATTTTATCTGGTTGCCACAGATATACCTGGTGGTACCCCGAGAAGGCATCAAAAAAGCTCAGCATTGAGTGCCCGCTGGTAGCGTCGACCAACTGGTCGATTCTTGGCAGGGGATAGCAATCTTTGGGGCATGCCTTATTGAGATTAGTGAAATCAACGCACATTCTCTAGGCGTCCGAAGCTTTCTTCACCATCACAACGTTGACCAGCGACTCTGGGTAGTCGAAGCTTTCAATGAAGTCGGCTCCTTAATTGCTCGGTCCTTCTCAGTTGACATATTACTTTTCTTCTGTTTGACTGGCCTGGCGCCTAAATCAACATTCAGCGTATGCACGATATGGCTTGGGTTGACCCCCGGCATTTCATCAGTAGAATAGGCGAAGACATCCTTGTTGCTCTGCAACACCTTGATCAATTTTTTTTGTAGGGTTTCTCTAAGTCGGTACCGACGAGGACCGGTGTTCCTGGTTCCAGCTCCACCAACATACTCTCACCCCCAGGTTCTGGGCGGTCAGCCGACTTTTCAATAGCCAGTTGGTCGGCCGAAATTTCTCCTTGCCTAGTGGGGGAGCTACATGCTTTTCTTTTTCCTTTTCGCTCAGTCTCGTGGGTTTGCAAGGCTACTGAATAGCATTGACGAGTGGATTTATGATGACCATGTACTTTATCCTCCATCTCAAGTCGGTCACGCATGCTACCGTTAGTGCCCGGATGGAGATAACAGCTTCAACCTCGTCTAGAGTGGCTCGGCCGATCAAGGCGTTATAGGCTGATTTCGCGTCGACCACCATGAAAGATGCCCGGATGTTTCTGGCCTAGGCTCCTACTCCAAATGTGACAGGTTGCTCGATAACGCCCATCGGGACGATGTGTCTAAGAATTTCTCATTGGTTACGGTGTACGATGTGTCTAAGAATTTCTCTTAATTTTATACTTTCCGTCATAATAAAATGTTGCTCCGTACATTTTCTTTATAAAGAAAGACAAGGTAGGTTAAAGAAAAGTTGTTTTTACTATGCATAAAACAAAAAGGTAAAGAGACATTTGTCCAAAATAGAAGCATAAACGGTTGACAAAGTAAAAGAAAAAAATGGAAACCATTTTGACTCAGACGAAGGTAATAAAATTTTGTTAAGTCATTAAACTCTATGCGTGGATAAAAATTAATTATAAAACCGTACATAGGCACGGGTTTCGCACTAGTCATTCTTTAATTTCCTTTTGTACGGATTTTATATGGAATACAACACTTCTTCTTCAAGCCCTACTCGATTTAATTTCCTTTTTCAATTTTAGCGTACCATTTTTCAATTTTAGCATACCATTGTCGTACCCTCTTTTAATTATGGTGTTTCCCTTTTCAATTTTAGCGTACCCTTTTTAAATTTCAGCGTACCCTTTTTCAATTTCAATTTTAGCGTACCTGTAGACACCCACATTTTGACCGCCAGGTGGCTATAGTAGTTTCCAAAAAAATACCCGATGATGATCGGACGCAAACCTGTTTCTGCGCGCTCGGATATGGGCTCGAAACCATTGATTGCTGGCTTAGGCCCTTTACGGGATACAAATCTCACCAAACTGACTTCAAATTCGAGCCCATTGGGGCATTTCTACTAAAATAAGACTAATTTGGGTCAAAACCGACACCGGAAATAAAACTGGCTTTTAGCGATTGGGTCA